>BMAO01008556.1:0-143799 GCA_019973975.1 Trichonephila clavata
AATCAAGTTCCAAAAACATAATTGTGAGCAAAAAAATTTGCAATTGGTGTAATGAACGCAGTGATATGCTTTAATGAAGATGCACATGCAGGAACAAATTATTAAGAGCAATATAAATAAATCTTGGGGTAAACTCTTCTGAAGGCCTTCAAAAAATTGACAAAGTCAGAATTTGTGAAGCCGAGATGACAGTTTAAAAACCAGCAAAGAAGCCAAGACTATTGAAAGACAAAATAAAAGGAAGAAGGATGCTTTAGATCTGTTCGTGGAAGATGAATACAAATCTGGAATATTTAAATATCAAATTTTTTTCATTATTATTATAATCAAAGTTATTATAATAATAATGTATTTAATGCTACTAATTTAATTCCTGAAATGTTAATATTTTTTATTTTTACTGCCAATTTTCTAAAAAAAAATTACCATTTTTATAAAAATTTTAAAAAATCGAGATTCAAATATTTAAAAAAAATTTCTAAGCAATAAAATCTAAAAAAAAAAAAAAAAAAAAAAAAAAAACTAGAGCATTAAAATAAAGGTACAATTTTGTAACTAAAACAACATGATTTGTTGTTTTATATGTTATAAAATGAAAACTACAGGTACCTAATCAACACCATGTATTCGAAAGCTCCTTTTGAAGTGTACTTTTTCAAATCCTTATATTTCTAAAATAAATGTACATATTTAAAAGTTTTATGTTATAGTATATTAAGAAAAGCATGTAGATTGTGGAACACAATTTTTTTGGTTATGGAGTCTTTTTGTTTTTGAAAATAATGTTCCTTCGAAAATCGAAATTTTGCTTGTTTTGCGTCATCGAGAACGTCCCGGTTCCCTTAAAAATTATTCTATTGAAAACATTCTTCCTCCGAAGAAGATGGGATTATGCAAATCAAGACTTGTATTTAAAGATTAAACTTTCGAGTAGGAAAGAGAGATACCAAAGGATAACCTGAAGATTAACTTAAGATAAAGTAAAGCTTGACGAGAGCACTTCGTAGATTATTTGATTAATATTAAGATTGACGATTTGGTCAATTAGTTATTAAATTGGATTCGATCCATGTGAATTGGATTACTCGAGAAATTATCTTCAAAAATAAGAAGGTGTGTTGCCTGGAAGTGCTCAGTGTAAGTGATCCGATTTATTATTATATCTCTAGCTATCTCGTCTGCTTCGCTATTGCTCCCATATTTATCCATTGGTGCGTTTCTTAACTTGGGTGTTTGAATTTGTGTCGTTGTTGAGAATAGTAAATAAATTGTGTTGTTTTGACTATGGCTAGTTCTCCTTCTAACTCTCAAATACTAATGGATGGAATAGCCCATCTATTGCACAGTAAATTATGATTTACAAAGTGTTGTAGCGATCACACACAGCATGTTAGATCAAAATTCAGATAATGATATATTTATAGAAACTTTATTGCATTTTTTTTTTTTTTTTGGAAAAATAAAAGTATGCACAATATGTTATAATATGTAAGAAAAAAAAATCTACCCAAATCCAATAATCCTGAAAAAAATTCAGGAAATAACTTTTCTTTCTATTTATTTCTCCCCCCCCCCTTCTTTATTCGTTTAATTTGAAAAAGAGTGAACCTTTTCACCTCAACATCAACAAGTAGCATAAAGATGTCATACTAAATTGAAATACAATGTCAGTTTCACTGTGTTCGGGTTTGACGCTTCGACGAAGAAGGATTGCGCAGTGAAGCCTGTCTACAGTTCGTTATACTCCAGGGACGTGTGCGATTTATCACATGGGAAAAAACTAAAATATTTCGTTTGGGATATATAGTTTGATTAGAAACAGAATCAGTTTAAAATTTACAAAAACATTTTAAAAATGCAGAATTTTAAATTGTTTGAATAGAATACTATATATTTCTTTACTTAAAAAAAAAACTCTAAAGTTTATATTGGGTTGGTGTACATGAAATATTGAATTTTTTTTATTTTTACATGTGAATGTTTGTCTCTCTGTTTTCATTATGCTTTTGTTTTTGGCATCACCTCGGTTAAAGTCGTACTGTCCGTTGCCTGAGTCGCATTTCAACAAAGAAGATTTTCTCAAAAGTGTTCCATTTTGTTATTTGTTTTGAACTTCGTAAGGATATGAATTCAACCGAAATTCGTTTAATTTTTTTTAAATATTAGCATATAAAAATGTTGTTAAAAATTCACGCATTATAAACCAGGTATTGGGAGAGAACAACTCTGTTAACGATTGAAAAGAGCAGCGCTTGTTTGAAAAATTTCGGTGGTTTTCTCCTACAAAATAAACAGCGTGAAAAGACCAAAACATCTATGAACAAGTAATAAGAAACATTTTTAAAGTCAATTCCTAATTAGGTCAACAAAGCAAAATTTGATTTTAGCTACTTTTTATAATTACAATTTTAAATAATTACAATTAATGTAAATATGTATATATACATATGACAGAATCATATTATTAAGTGGCAAAACAGAAAGCGATTTTCCTTGCCATTTTCCATTCTTTCTATATATGGTTTTGGACTATTATTTTTTTCTGTACTGTTTATTCATTGATTAAATTTAATTATTCCAATAAAATAGTATAGTAAAAATAAATCTCATTCTCAGAAATTAGGCCATTCTAGGTGGGAATCGAACCCATGATCTTTGGATAAGAAGTCCATTGCGCTGCAGAGACACAAAGAGCGATTTTCTTTTTTGTATATGGTGTTGGACTACTATTTTTGTTTGTTACTATTTATTCATTTTTTAAAAGTTAATTAATGAATTAATAATTGAAAAAACTGTATGAGCATCAAGTGTCATCTACTACAAGTTTAAAAAAATGTATGTGAGCTTGAGTGGATGAATAAAAAATATTTTATCAACAATTGAATATTTGAAAACGAGATATATATATGTATAAATAAATATATATAGGGAGAATGTGAACTAATAGTAGGAATTGAAAATAATGCTCTGAAAGCATTGATGGAAATGAAACCAATTTATCTATTATATTGCCAGTACATTCATGAAATGCATGAAAAATTGAAAATTATATGCTCCTCACTTGCTAATTGGCATGGTCCAATACTTCTAAACTACAACGCTCGGCCGCATACATCGTACAAAACAACTGTGAAATTAAATGAATTACAATATGAAATCTCGCAGCATCCACCTTCTTTCGCCAACCGACTTTCAATTTTTAAAACATTTAGAACATTTTTTAAGGGCTAAATAGTATGAAAATGAAGATAGTCTAAAAAATTCCGCAGTTAATTAATTCTAAAGATCCGAATTTCATTAAGACAGCATATGTGCATTAAAATCTCGTTGGGTAAGGTATAATAAAGCAAATGGAGCATATTTCATGTTAAATAAATAGCTTTTAAAAAAAGATATGTTGAATTATATATTCACTGAAAAGTCAACATTTCGTTCACTCCAACCTAGCACACCCACTTCCAAAAGTTAAGCACGAAGATGTAAAATGCAAAAAAATCAACAAATACTGCTTTGATTGACACAACATTTGGCAGTAAAGTAGCATATATATTTATACATAAAACAAAATCAATAATTATATACAGAAATGAAAACAATATTAAATTTTTGTAAGTTATCAGATAATGTCATACTGGAGATTTAAACAGAATTATGTATATAGTGAAAATAAACAGCATAAAATGAAAAAAAGGACATTAATAGGGTATGTGATCCCCCTTCATCTGTATGCAAAGTTTACACCTTCTAACCATGCTTTCAATTAAGTGGTCAACCACCGCAGAATTAAGCAATCGCCATTCTTCTTGTAGAGCAGTTTCCAGCTCAATAAGAGTGGCTGGAGGTGGAAAACATGAAGATACAGCACGGTCGAGAGCATCCTAAAGATTTTCAATGGGATGAAGGTCGGGCGAATATGCTGGCCACGCCATACGCGCAATCTCTTCACTCTCCAGGTAGTCATCGACGATGACAGCTCTATGGGGACGTGCGTTATCGTCCATTAAAACAAAAGTAGGGCCAACTGCTGCAGCGTACAATCTCACAATGGGTTCTAGGACTTCCTCTCGATACCGGACAGCCGTCACAGAACCCAGTTTAAAGATGCGCAGGTCGATGCGGTATCCTAATGAAATCCCTGCCCACACCATAATGCTTCTGCCTCAGAATGCGTGATATTCGGTGATGTTTTGGGGCTGATTGCGTATTCCTTGCTTACGCCATACCCTTGTACGCTTGTCATCTGGATCCAGAGCAAATCTTGACTCATCAGTAAACATGACATTGCCCCAGTCAGACACAGTCCAATTGCCATATTCCCGGCACCACTTTAATCGTGCCCCTCTTGATTGGACGGATAGAGGAACACAAACTCGAGGTACCCGGGCATACAGTCCATTCATATGTAATCTTTGGCGTGCAGTAGCTGCAGATATAGCCTTACCAATGGACGCTGTAACCATAGATGTCACACGTGTGGTCGCTCTGCAATCCCGCTTGGCTACAATAGCAATATATTGATCTTCCGCGGGGGTTGTAACCCCTGGGCGACCGCCTACGGGCATCCGGACAACTGTCTGTGTGGTTTGGAATTGTTTCCATAAACGTGAAATTACAGAATGATGAACGCTGAAGAAAAGAGCAACATCTGTGATCGACTGTCCTGCTTCAATGCACCCCACAGCACGATAGCGCTCAGAATCTTCCATTCGTTTTCTGAAAGTCATAGAAACACGTACGTCTTGAAAACAAATTGTACAAAAGTTTTAAACACCTTCTTTCAGCACTTACAATCAACTTCTGTAACCCTTCATAAAGCTGGCTTCTTATAAGACTGCCCTTTTTGCATATTTCTTGACATGAAAGCGCGATTGGCTGTTACCTAACATATTTACATTCTTCCATCTACTTCTGCAGAGAATTGCATCCTCTTCAATTCTGATTGGCTTCCGGAAATTAGGATTTTCCTCTCCGTGCTTAACTTTTGGAAGTGAGTGTATTAAAAATTATTAGTGAAAAATATTTACTTTTTTTAAATTGAAAGAAATGAAATAATTCCAGCGTGAACCACAATTATATCACAGAGTCATACAAAAATAAATAAAACAAACAAAAAATACAAAAAAAAAAAGAAAAAGAAAGGACAAATTACAAAGAAAAAGTTCCGGCATTAAATCAATGAAGTTAAAAAAATGTGAACACGTTTTTACTGGAAACAAGTTGGGATAAATTAAGAGGCCATTAGATTTCAAGTGCATTCAGTATGAGTTTCAGGCAATTTCTTTCTTTTCTTAATTTCGAACAAAAAAAAAGAATAAGATGTCCAACATTTTTCTCATTTTCAATACAGTCACAAAGATTGGAAGGATACCAGTTAAAGTAAAGTACCGGTTAAGAAAGTGGTTGATTTTAATACCAATAAGAAATCATTGCATGATAGATTTTTTGAAATGATTGGACAAACTTCTTGGTCGGTAAAGAATAAGATGACTGATTGTAAAATTGCTCCAGTGCGTGACAATATTGCTACAGCCCTAGTACAGCACCTGAATGCATTCATATGCAATCAATCAGAGGCAACATTTCTTTTTCTCTAGTAAAAGGATTTGGACATATTAACCAAGAAATCAATATCTCGCATGGTTGCAGACTTAACTAAGAGTTAACTCCTTTTTAATTTCAGGAAGTTTCCATATGGCCATGAACAAAAGGAAAGGACACAAGCAGTAGCGTTTTAAGGCTTAGGCCAATTGGTCTCGACCCCATGCCTTAAGACAATATGAGGTGGATATTTCAGGGCCACAATAAAATCCTGATTCGAATAATTTCCATCGTCAAACATTATTCCTTAACATATTCTCCGATGAGCTTTGAATTTCGAACTATACTCATGTCCATAAATTAAGACTAATGAAGTTCAGGCAAAGAAAGAGACAGAAGCAAAACAAATTTGACTTATTTGTAAAGTCTAATTATTAAACAAAAGGTAAAGAGCAAAAAAGATGCTATATGTTTGACATAATTAACAAAAATTGCGATTTTTACTCCCTGGAGCAAATTAAAAAAAAAACTATTTACAAAAAACAGTATAACATGTTTAGTATGATGACATACGGAGTATGTCTCCCGGACGATGCAATATAGGCCTTACAACGCCTACGCATGCTGAGCATCAAATTATCAACCTGATCTTGGGGAATATTACACCACTCATCAAGCAATGCCCTCCGAAGTTCTGATAGACAAGTGGGAGGGGGTTGACGGGCTGCAATTCGTCGGCCAAGCATATCCCACACATGCTCTATTGGATTCAAGTCCGGTGAGTATGCTGGACAATCCATACAGGTGATATCCTCCGATTGAAGGCATTCGTCTACAATGTTTGCACGGTGAGGACGGGCGTTGTCATCCATAAACAGAAATTCAGCTCCCATGGCTCCCCGAAACAAACGTACATGTTGTTCCAGAATGACATCCCGATAGATGTGGTCCGTCATCGTTACACTCTGAACATGCTGGTCAGTTCTGGAATCAAGAATAATTCCTCCCCAAACGAGCCATCCTATACCACCGTAACGGCGTCGTTTAATGGTGTTCTCTTGGTGGTAACGGGTACCTGGCGCTCTCCATATGAAAGTACGGCGAGAATCAGACTGCAAACTAAACCTGGACTCGTCGGAAAACATCACACAAGACCACTGTTGTGGTGTCCACAATGCATGCTCTCTACTCCAGGTTAATCGCAGGGGACAGTGAGTTGCGGTAAGGGGAACACATTTGAGAGGCCTACGAGCATATAGACCAATGTGCCCTAAGCGTCTGTACACGGTCTGCATTGAAATTGTCGTACCGGTAGCTGAAGAGAGCTGACGAGATAGGTCTGATGCTGTGCTCCGACTGTTTCTTTTGGCAGGAACTGCCAAATACCGGTCCTCATTCGGCGTTGTAACTCGGGGGCGACCTGTGCTGTAACATCTACTCACATTACCACCATCTTTGAATCGTTGCCAAAGTCTGGAGATGACACTCTGGGCGATTCCAAGTTCCTCGCATACTTTCAGCTGGGTACGTCCACATTCCAGTCGTCCGATAATTCTACCACGTAAAAAATCATCCAAATGCTTCCTTTGTGCCATAACTATGCGGTAATTGCACTGAAAGGCTTTTAAAGCGCTTGTGAACAATTTTTTTTTCTTTGCCACTTACCTACTACTCTTACACTCTCGTCATTGGGACGTACTATCCGTGCCATCTGGTGGTTTCCTGTAATTTGCATATTCTTCTTCAAGATATGTGTGATAATTCTACAAGTGAAATTTTTATTTTAGAGTTCAATTTCTGTGTGATTCTGAATTATCCTTAATTTATGGACATGAGTGTATTTGCTAATTGGCAACAGTGGCAAAACTGCATTATTACACCAGGATCGTTGTCCGTGTCTAGGCCAAGGCCTACCACCCTACACCATCATTACTCATTTAGTCCATAGGTTCCCAACCTTTTTTGAACTGGCGCCTCTTTTTCTAGTGAATATTTCAATACCGCCTCCTCCCACTCTAGAGAAATTGTACATAATACATGGTGAAAACAAGAGTTAAATTTTTAAAGAAATATTTTATTACTAATAGAATATATTATTTATTTAATTTTTTTAAGCTCCAATTTTTTACTTGCGAATCTGTAATAGTTATTGCCACACATATATTTAAATGTGTAATATTATATATTGTTGGAATAGATAGGATATATATTGATGGAATTAAAATGCTACTGTGTGCGAATTTCTTCATCATTTAAAAGAGTGAAATAAAAGTTTTATTTTACTTGTTATTAAGACAGGCAGGGGTTTTGATGATACGAAGTAATTCATAAGGAACTATTGCTTTCAAAAAAATTCAGCTTTTAAAGAATCACACGTTAATTCCTGGTTAACATATTTATGTTTCTTGGATAATATACGTTATGTTCAGTGGACGAAACATTTTTCCTACTGATCACAAAGAGAACACGTGCACTACAGAAATTAAAATGCACTATATCATTCGAATTAATGTAGGTCTGAATGTAATGTAATCTTTAATTTTTTCATACACTTCCCGAACTACCAAAATATGTGAATTTTCGTACATGGGATTTAGAAATGATTTAAATACTTACAATCAACATAATAAACAGCATTAAAGTTTACTTTTGTTAGTACAAATCAACCTGTTTTTTTAGTCTTTTTTTTAGTCGTGTTTTTATGGTTAATCTGCCCAAGTCCCTTCGTGCCATCTCAATGCCCCCTAATTTTCTCTGGATCTCTTACCGCCCCCCTAAAAGCCTCAAATGCCCACAAGGGGGCGTTATCGCCAATGTTGAGAACCTATGATTTAGTCGAAAGGCGGTAGTCGGTCGAGCCGCTTTGTGAGATTGTGTGTGTGAGTCAGACAAATTTATTTGTTACGGGTTAACATTTGTACCAGCATTTGACAACTTTAACGGTACAAGTAAACTGTCAACTTTTCAGGATCGCAAGTGGGTCTTAATTTTGCATTAGGGGTCTAGGGACTCAAGGAGTCTTAAGACGTCACAGGACACAAGGATATCCCAAAGAACTCTTTAGGCCATTTGAGGTTTTCACCATGATATTACTGTAAGATGAAAAACTCTCAAAGTTTTTATGGAAGAAAGGAAATCCAACAAATCAAATACTTTTGAAATGTCTTTGTGTTGCCTGATTCATTTCATAATATGGTTGAGCCTTCAGAGTTCATCACAAATTTTCTGAATTCAAAAAACTTTACAGTCAGTACTTATGTGATAAATTACGAGTGCAAAATAAACAGGATTATTAATTTTGTTTCCATCAGTAAAGCAAATAGGTGGAATTTCTTCTTTCACCGTAATATGGTAGCCGATTGCGCGGATGGAGAGGATGAAGGAAAACTTGTTTATATTGAAATATTTAAAACATTATTAATGATGATAATGATTAAATTATAATTTGCTTTAAAAGATCATTAAAATTTTTTTTTTCCAAACTTATATCAAAATAATCCAAATTTTTGTTTGAAAAAAAAAATTACACTTCAAATTTGAATTTTACAGTATTGATAATTTAGAACGCTTACTTTTGATAAAACAAATTTTAATTGATTTGAAATAAAGAGATATTTTTAAATTATTAATATTCTAAATTCTTTCGTTTTTATTTATTAAAAAGTTTTTAAATTCAGGTTAAAGATTTTATAACTGAAAGCTTAAATCTCCCTCTCAGGTTGGTGAAAAAAATTATTCGAAATATAATTGTTATTTGAAACGAGGTCAAGATATGCATCATATACAAAAATCAATTACAGCTATACTTCTTTTGGGAAATAATTTTTACTTTGATTTTCTTTTAGGTAAGAAGGAAAAGGAGAATTAAAAAAAATAATAGGTTTATTATAATCTGACATAAAAATAATGTTGCTTGAAAATTCCAAACTTTTTTTTTAGCCTTAATGTAATTACCGTACCTTGAGACGCAAAATTCAACCCTAAAAACCACTTAACTACTCCTGAACTAATACCTATTTTCCAGTTTCGTGTCCAGTTTCACCGAACGCTTTGTTTGCAATCAAAAAGCCGGATATTTTATTTCCTTTCGTTCCAGTTTGCTCCAGATACCTTCCACCAACTCAACTCAACTGAACGAGGGAAGCCTGTACCTAATTCACTAACAGAACGATTCCTTTAAACTGAAATCACGCGATTCCTCACCTTAAGTTGCCTAAATCATGTCCCCGTGACTTTCGTGCTCAAGTTCCCCTCGTCCGTCTAGTTTGGGTGGAGCCTTTGGAAAAAGTGTGTCATCCGATTGAGGTTTCCACACTTAGAAATCGATGTTCTCCATGTTCTCAAGTGATACACCGAATGAATATGTTAGCGGTTATATTCTATACGTGATTGGAAAACCCACCATGAACCAATATCATAGGTTTTACAAGAAATTGATTAATTGGTGCTCATCACTGGAAGGATTTCCAAATTTTAATCTGTTGCAATGAATCTACTGTAAAAATAAAGTAATACCCCGAAGTTACGCGATAGAAGGAACTGAGTGATAACCACATAAGTCTAATTCGCGTAAGTCGGGGTATGATTTCGCATATAAATTATTTTTATTTGGGGCTGGATACAAAAAAAAAAAATAATTCTGAAAAGAAAAATCTCTAATAAAATCTTAGACAACACACATTCAAAATCGTAAGCCGAATCGTAATTTAACACAGATTTTTTTCTTCTCCCGTAAAATTTCCTCTCAGTATGCTAATAATTTTTTTATTCCTTGTTTTGTTAAAAAATTATGTTCATCGTTGGAGTCTATATTTTCTAAAATTTATAACCCTTTTTTAAATCAGCTGTGGCCTTCTGTCAAATTTCCAACTGTTGTTCGATCTTCTGATTGAACTGGGTCTGAAGACAGACTTTTTCAATGTCTTTCTTTTGCTCATGCATTTCTATGAGCTCATTAATTGTCAGTTCCTAATTGTGGGAATCCAGCAGTTCTTGAACGTCATCACTGTTCCCTTCTGAATTTATTTGCTTATTCTTAAATCTCATTACCATTTTCACCAGTTTTACCAATTTTTTTCTCAAACAAAAGAAGAATCGATGAGATTTGAAAATCACTTAACTGCGAATTTGTTGAAGTCGGAGTAAGGTAAGTCAAAGTATTACTGAACTATTGGACGCAAAATCGTTGATGATAAATTTGTTTTACAGTAGTTGGAATCTCTTAAATAACTTAACTGAAACGAATGAAGTTGTATTTGAAATTGGTAATTTAAAATGGTTTGGAACGAGAGCTTGCTGAAGTATTGATGTCATGGCGCAATAAATAGGTTTTGAATGACACAATCGTAATAATATTAGCTTCATTAAATATTTATAACTTAACAATTGAGATTCAGAATAAAATGTCCCAAAACTATAGAAAAAGATATATATATATATATATATGTATTTAAAACATAGAATTAATTAGTTAGGATATTAAATAATGAGAAAAATTGTGACAAATGATCTAGATTCGAAAAATCGTAGCAAAAAAAAAAAAAAAAGAACTTTTGATAATTTACATTGGCTAAAATAAAACAGCGAATAAAAAACATTACTTTTACTAGCTATTTTAAAAAGAAAATTACGGTCATTAAAGATAATATTTGCCAAATTTTTATTTGCAATGATTAAAAAACTTGTCATCCGTTGGCACCATAAAGTGAGACTAGTCCTAGTATGCAACGCGAAATGAAAAAAAAAAAAAAAAAGATTCTTGAATATTGCTTTATTTTGTTTTTATATATAAGAAACGATTAAGAGCTGTAAAAAGATCTCAATTACCATAAGTAAATGTGTGACGGATCTATATGCGACCTTCTATTAATAATTCTCTTGGGTATTCTTTGGGCCAGCAAAATTCACCAATCTTCTCCTAAAGAAGGAAACTGATATGCGAATTAAATATATTTTTTCTAGTTCTTGTTCGCAAGTCATGAGAGTTAGTGAATTAGAAGTGAAGATAATAAATAACAGAAAGCTAGAAGTTTAGTTAACTAGAGGTGACAATAGTTTCAAGGTGAAGATTACCGTAAGTGGTTGAAAAGGCTTTGTGAGAGATTAAAGAAAAGAATTGTCATTGATAAATTATATTGATTAGAAGACTGCCTGAGTTCAGGTACTGTCACCTTCCTATTGCGTTGATATTTAAAGTCGTTAAGCGGACGTTAAGTATACGTCTACCTTGTAAAGTAATATTAGGGAAGAACCTTTATCATATAAAAAGTGGTTATTTTATGTATTCTCCCCAAACGCGAATCTCGTCTCTTCCCTCTGTTGTTTGACTAGATTATCCTATTTATAGTGTTAAATTGATTTGTGTTTGAGTCGATTAAAGTGATAAATAAAATAATAGGAATTTATCGTGTCGAATGATCCTTTACTTCCTTCCACAACTTTAGGTGGGTCACAGGGTAGAAGGAAATTAGGTTCATTACAAATGGAATATTTTAAATTGAAAAGAGTTCCTCTTACGCACGGATATTAAGAAAAACGCGACTGCCACATTGATATTCTTGAATAAGTTTTACGCTGCCAGTTTTTGACACTTCTGATTACAGTCTTGAAATTTTAGCAAATAAATATTTAAATGTTTTATAAATACACTAAATGATACTTTTCTAACATTCACTTCAATAAATTGATTCAATATAAAAAAATTTAATGACAATAATTAAAAATATCAAGGACCTGATTGCATTTTCAAATTCGTTCAGAACTAAAATAAATTTTCGATTGTGACAAACATAACAATCAAAATAGAATTATAAACATTAGATATGGATTATAAAGTATTCTCATTTGGCTCTTTTTTGTCAGTCACTTGAGAGAATACTATTTTACTAAAAAACTACAATAAATGGTACTTAACTAAAAAACTTCAATTACTCGACAATTAAAAATTGTGTAAAATTTTATTTAAAATTGCATCAAATACGAAAATTTAAATTTGCATGCACATTAATTTTTCACATATATTTGAAAAAGTCGGAACAACAGACAAAATAATTCATTTTCTTAAAAAGAAATGTTTGATAATGACAAACTTCATTTATAAACAAATATTTTCATTTCAAAGGATTATTTACGCAAAATGTACAATATTTGAATTTATCTTGAGCAATTGCTTAAGACCAAGATTTAAACATTTAAAAATTATCTATAGAAGAATTTTAAGAAACTATGAGTTTTAAAGTTCTTCTGTTCAAAAGCCAGTTGTGTAATTTTTATATTAAGATCTAAGACAATTATAATTTAAAACACAGAATCAATGTGGTGTGAGATTCAAAACAACTTTTTCTTACCTTTGCAATAATCTAGTTTAGAATTCTTATGAATAATCTGAATCAATTCAAATAGAAATTAAAAGAATTTTTTTCAACGAGATGCAAGAATTTCTAGAAACAAAATCTCAATACAATTTTTTCAAATTGGCTATATTTAAAATTTTCTTCCCGCAGGAATACTACAAATTCACTACTTTATTTTTAAAACCCCCCTGCAAAACTTGATCTTAAGCAAAAGTCCAATGATAAGTATGAAAAATTATAAGATATATATAAAAATTGAGATTTCACTATGTGTTATTTCATTAAGTGGGCGTATGTCAGAACTATTGAATATATATATTACAAATGATTGTATGAAAAATAGCGGCAATGAATGTATTATGTATCATAGAACTTTACTCTGATATGAGCAAAACATTTTTTATGTTCATAATAATAATATAAGCAGTATGAAAAGTTTTAATTTACATTTAAAAGGCACTGAATGCCATTAGCGGATTCATTTTTATTCGTAGCTGGTCATTCTATAGCAGTTTTTTGTTTTTGATCTCTTATGCAAACACCAACAGTATTTTATTTGTAAATAAGTTTCTTCACTGTTTATAACGATATTGGTGAAGGTTATAAAGCTAAAAACTAAGCATTGCAAACACCATCATAATTGCTTGCCATATGAAACAGGATTCTGAAAAAATACCATCGTCTGGTATATAAAGATTTTTTTTTTGTTTTTGTTTTTGAAAATAGAACTTCTTGTGATTGGTCAATAAATTAAAATCGATAAATTAAAGTGTTTTTTTCCCACATTTTTTTTTATCTTCTTGTTTTTGGAGGTCACAATTTATTCCTCCTTCCTAAATATTTCGAATTCCTTAAAATTTTTTATTTTTACTCAAAAATAAAATCATATTATCCTTTGTGGTATTTATTGCAAAGTTTGACTATTTGGAACAAATAATTTTCGAATGGATTAACTGCTCTAGTTCTGTATGAACAATGTGTTTAAGGAAATTAGATAAATTATAAATTATTAAAGTAATTAATCACTTAAAGATTGCAATTATTTAACGTATACTTGGTTTCTGTCAAATTTTCATTGTAAAAATAATGCCTGTCTGAAATAATTCTATCAGGGACCTAATTAATGAAACTTTCTTTTCCTTGTGATCGAAATCAAATTTCTTAGCTATTGCGATTGCAATATTTTTTTGTTGCAAGCGTATTTTGCGGCATTATTCTAAAATATATAAATCTTTTCCATTATTAGTCTTAAAAAAATGAATTCCTGTTTTTGTTTTAATTCCGTTATTTCTCATTCATAAGAATACAATACACCGAACATACGCAGTTGAAAGGCATCCAACTGAAGTAATGTTGCCGAAGATAATTCAATGGGCTAAATTTGTATGACGTCATAGTCATATTTTCACTGTTGCCAATTTATACTTATCACGGAAACTTTCTTTTAAAAAATATGCGTACAATATAATTTCTTTTTTTAAAATTTTGGAAAAAATTTGTGTAGAATTTTAATACTAGAACGTCTTTACCGAGTTATCAAATTTAAAGTTTTGTCTAAAAATTTTACATTTAGAAAAACAAACTAATTTAATGTCAGGGTTTAATACAATCAAGAACACGTGATTGAATTTATCATATGACCGTCATGAATTTTGACCACTATTTTCATCTTAATCTTTACCAAGGGCACTTTTTACCGTGTAAGCATATTTTGACCAATATTCTTACTTTATATTAAAGAGAAGAAATACAAACTTTTTCAATATCTTGCCCTTTTATGACAAGATTAATCATATAATGATTGCCAGTATTTTTCATAATCCTTGGGTTTAGCAAAGGTTTTTTTCAAACCTTTTTCGCAATTCATATGTGAGACCTTTTTCAAACGTTTCTTCACTTTTTCTCTCTCAAACCTTGTAATTAATACAAACTCAGTGCTTTTTTCTCAGGTTTCTTTACAACGTGGCACAAGATCTTTCTCTCATAAGATATCGTTCTTCTTCTTCAGAGGAAGAATTAGGTACTTTGACAACACGAAAACGTTCTAAAAACACAAATATTTGTCATACGTGTGTCCTTCCAGAATCATTTTGATGCGTGATCTTTATCCTGCTCAGAATAAGTCCAAGGGCTGAGCAGCAAGGTCCAATGCAAGCGTCAAGTGCTGTCTTCAGGAATAGACGAACAGCATGGCAATTAATGTTAAATTGTCTCAGAGCTGGTGCGATGCACCACACATGTTGAAATGTTATACAAGCAAAACTGCAACCCACTATCAGAGCAATTGGTAGACCACATACGAAAGAAAGACATTTATAGCAGCAGTTTCTGGAGCAAGAGTATATGTATTTAGAGTTCCTCCACACACAAGTTGGTGAGTAAGTCCCTTCCGGTTCAGCGATCACATCATCGAATTCCACCTTTGAAAAAGAACAAAAGAAGTATTTAAGTAGGATATTATTTAGAGAGAGTAAATTTATTTCCAACTTTTTTTTTACCAACTAAAATTATATCTCGATATCTTTACCTTACTCTAACTAAGATCCTTATTTTTGCAATAATTTTAAATTATTTCGAAAGATGACTGGAATTTCGCATTGAACAAATTAATGGAAGTTTACTGAGCTAATTGTATTAACTTTCAAAGAGGACAATTGAACTATTTTAAAAGCATTGGCAGTGAAACTAAGAGTTAAGCAATAAGATTTAAAAGAACCTTATAAATCTACAAATATTAACTAAAAATTCAAGTTGATAGCCCTGATTCACAAATAATTAATTCGATATCCAGTTTCAAGTTGATTATTGTATAAATTATTTGGAGAATAAAGTGATTTCAAGATTATAATTAAATTAAAATTTGACACAGAAATATGGATTTGTTATTTCCTTTCAGAGAATTATATTTCAGCAATTAACTGTAACTGTCACTAAACATATCTTCCATTAAAATTTTTTTAAATACGAGCTTAAAAAAGGAAACAATAAAAATGCATATAAAAATTATATTAATTATTTAAAACAAATAAAATGTAAATACAATCATTTCATGACAAACAATAATACAAATACCACAGTAAATTTTTACTTATAAGAAAACTGGTTATTCTGTTTGACACTGTAAATATGAATTAAATGTAAAAATATATTGTGAAAGTAAATAACAAGAAAAGACTAAATACACTGAGGGAAATGAAAATTCTAACATCAGGAAGTTGTGTTAGATAAATGAAATTTGGTAGAAGTGTTTATGCATCTGAGATGACGCTGATTCAAATTTTGAACTAGGTGCGTAAGTGTGTCACTAGTAGCGTTACTATGAACATGTAAATCAGGTTTGTTTCAAATATGCTGCGTAAAGTTTGTGTATTATTTATCGCTAAGATTTGACGTAGTGAGTTGATGTTAGGCAACTCACTACGTCAAATCGTACTTTTAAAAGTACCAAAGACCAAAAGTTTTAAAGACGAAGAAGCCATTATCAACAGCTAAGGAGTTTGAACAAGGCCATATAATAGGACTAAGAAAAGGTGGATTTTCTTTCAGTATATTTCAGAAAGACTTGGCAGGAATGTGTCAACTCAGCACGATTGTTTGCAGCAGTGGTCAAAGATAGATACTGCCTCCAGAAGACCGAGTGGTCCCTTGGCACGTCTAAGAGGGAAAACCACCGTGTGTGGTGAATGGCTGTGGCGTATTTTATTGCGTCTGGAGTAGAACAGCAGAAATTCGAGTTGCAATTGGCAATACAGAGACACAACGAACTGCTTTGAATCGGTAACTTCAAGGAGGCTCCAAGACAGACGTCATGTTGCACGTATTTCCACTGACTTCAAATCACTGCGGTTAGTACAACACCAGTGGTATCAAGGTAAGGCTCACTAGAGGACGGAGAGGAGATATGTTGCGTTTTCTGATGATTCAATTCTGGGGCCAATGACGTCCATGTGTTAGAAGGTCACGTGAGTGCCTGAAACCAACCCGTCTGAGACCTACACACTGGAGTTGGTTATTCCAAGCATCCTGACCAGTGCCGGTTTATCCATTGGGCATCCAGGGGCCCGTATAAGCTGGACTAAACTAGATGTTTTGGTAATAAATTTCGATCCGCCACTGACAAAGGGGCTCGCAGATTTTCTGCACCCAGGACCCGAAATGAGCTTAAATTGGCACTGATCCTGGCTGCAAACTTCTACTTCGGTCTGGATATTCAACCCGTAGTACTGAAATTTATGAACATTACTTAGGGGTTTGATTTTTAACAGGATAACGTGCATCCTCATACCACTCTTGTAATCCAACACGCTCTGCAGATTGTTGATGTATTACCTACCTGCTGAATCAACAGATCTTTCTTTAATCGACCACGAATGAGACATCTTTGGACGGTAACTCCAAGGTCATTCACAACCCGAATTAAACGCGCCAAAATTGACCGACCAAGTGCAACAGGTAAGTAATTCAATCTCACCGACTGATATATATATTCGGCACCTGAACTACATAATGCTTACGCGTTTGAATGCTTGCATTCAAAATTCTCACGGTTACATTGACTCTCCTCGCGCTTATATTAATTGGCAATCTTGATACTTTAATCAATTAAATATGTTACTTAGACGTATGAATTGACGAAATAAACTTTATCTTGGTGTTGGGATTTTCTCCCCATCAGTATATATAGCTCATTCTTGTCAGAATTAAACACTTGAAATTTAGTTCAGTAATTAACTTATTTTCCTCTTCATTAAAATTTATTAATACAATAGATATTATTTACTATAAAGTTACTTGACTTACTTTCCAATAATAAAGGTATTTAATAACAGATAATTAAAAAGACTTTGGGTAAAGATGAATTTTATTTGAAAGACATGCAGATTAACCATTTACAAATTATGTTTCAAAGTAACAGTTACAACACAAACAACAAGCCGAGCAAAAGCTTGCAACAACAAAGATGGTGGACGTCCATTTGCATTCCAAGATATTCATTTTATCAGCATTGTCACACAGATGAAAACAAAGAAACCTTTAATAGAGGGAAGGAAGATAAGCAAAACATGCAGCCAAAAGCGAAGGCAAATTTGATGCATGCAAGGGTCCAAATGTGTAGTGATTTATGTATCAGATTTATAATTTGCTAAGAATGCTAATAAGCCTTTAACTCGAGAAAAAGCAACTGTTACTTTGAAATTAATCAGTTGAATCAGCAATTGTATCTTTGACTACATTTAAAATGCCAACAAAATGCATTCGAAGTAAGAGTGCAAAGAAAACTGCGGTGGAGGATTAGAAAACTATATGAAAAGGAATGAGATTTTTTTCAACTGGAAATATTTCTCATTATCTTCCAGCCTATATTTTAAACCGTTTTTTTTCTGAAGAATAAAAGCTAATAAGCAATATTTAAAAATACCTTTCAAACAACGCACAGTTTAGCTAGGTTTTGTATGATGTTTTAAAAGAGCTGGAATATTTTTTTTTGTTTCCTTATATTGTTTTCTCTCTATTTTTATCATATCAGTATTTCATTTTTTCCATCTTACATTCTTTAAAAATTTCCCTTTTGCCTTATAATTGTCTCGATAATTTAAAAATAAACATGATATATATACATATATATTTAAAACAAGAGCATGCATAAATTTTATAATGCTGAGATACAAAAGCGATATCTTTTTTACTCAAAGAAGACGTTAATTCCTGAGTCAGTCATATCAAAATAATTTTATACAAATGCATTAATTTTTGTTATATGAGCTATGGCATTCATGCTTAGTATAGAAACAATGACTGAATAAATCTAAAAAAATCTAGCAAATCTAGCATATTATTAAAAATAAAATTATAAGTGAGATCTGGCTCCATTCTGCTGGCATTTTAAATTCAAAAACATAAAGCTAATCCTAATGAATTTCTGGTAACTTCCTCAAACTAGATTAGAGCATCGATTTGAATTTAAGAAAATAATAAGCCAAACGATAAAAAAATAGTAAAATTTTCTCTGGTATTATAGATTTTTTTTTCAATTCTTGATCGTGTTCTATCTTTTACATCTTCTTAATTCTTTCTACATAGATTTGAATTGAACAAATAAATAATACGAAAAACGATAAAAGAATAATGAAATTTTCTGTAGAATTATATTTTTCCCGATTCTTGATTGGATTCTTTTTTATCGATTTCAATTAAATAAGTAAACAGTAATCCAAACGATAAAAAAATAAAATAAAAAAATTCAGTGAAATTATATATATTTTTTCGATTGTTGAAATTTTTTTTATTCATTTGTTTTTAGAAAGATCTCTTTCAGTAATATTTAAAAATATTTTCGAGCATAAGAGGGAAAATTTAATTCTAGAGGAACCTTCATTTTTTTGCTCATTCGAATGCTCTATACTTCATTAACGTCCATAAATTCAAAATGATCGGTCCACGGGATCCTAACATGCAGTCCTATTTGCCACTATTTTACATGTTGCTATCCCATTGCATGCAGGGATATTGAGATATAAAAGCAAACTGTCGCGTAAAAAAATGTTAATGTTATACGTTATTCCTTAAACTAAACGCATTTTAAATTATAATATTGGCTTCAAATTTGCTGAAATCATCGAAAATTTTATGTAAGAAGCATAAACTTCGATGCAAGTGCAAAAGCAAGGGGAATATATAATGAGATGAGTCATTATCACAAAAGGGGGCAACACACACAGCATGCAGAAAGGAGGGCGGTTTGAACTAACGGTGGTGAGGTAAGGCCCTGGGGCCGGAGATGGAGGTGTTTCCTTCCTTCTCTGCTGCTTAAGAGGGACATCCACCATCCGCAAGTCGTCCCGCAATTGCTGCAAAAACACACCAAACACACATTACCATCACATCTATAAGAAATCTATAGAAAATTATTGACTAAGTCTTATATCATATTTACCATCTTTACTTCCATTCATTCCATTAAAATCAATCAGACTTAATGCATAATTACAATTACGTTTTAATTAAGGCAATTTTGGGTTAATGCTGACGGATAGAAAATAAACACAACATATTTTTTTTAGATTCAAAAATGCTTTGACACATTATTTAACATTACATTCTAACTTCACTATAATATAAAGAGCAGTATGTGTATATGTAATTATATTTAACATTTCCACACACATTTGAAACAATCTTTTCCCAAATAAGCTACGTCTATCACTTCCCTGTACTGGAATTGCCAAAAATGATTATTTTACAACATTTGCTGAAGTAAAAAAAAAAAAGGCATATTTTATAAAATTATTTTAAAATTTGTTTTGATTCTATTTTGGTTCACAACTTGGCGCTAAATTTTTTCTTTCGCCTGTGCATTAGTATATTTTTTAAAATAGCAACCCTATTCGTTATGCAACAATTCAAATTATGACCGTTATTTCTGTTCACCGGAGAAACACCTGTGTTTAATTTCTATTTCGAAATTTTTTACATTAAAATGGAATTTTCTTCAGAAAGGAAGACATCTGTAAAAAGGTAATTTCTTTCTTTTTTCTCTCCAAATTGAAATTTTTATCTGTAGGGAGGATAAAATGATTAATTTTCACTACAATGGAAGAAATTTCCATTTCGTTTGTCTACACATCAGCTGCCGTCCCGAAGGAGAAAATCTGCGTTTGTTTTGATAAAAAAGAACATTTTTTTTAACGCTAAACTGGAATTATTATTCGAAAGTTAGACAAGAACCTGAATATATTTCAGGTAAAGTTTCACAGTTTAATCAATGAAATAATTTTCTTTTCCTTTTTTCGTAATGACTGATTCCAGCTATCAGAAAGGAGAAAATCTGAATGATTTTTGTTAAGAAAAACTCATTATATTTTCATGGAATTATATTGCAAAAGGCAGAGAAAAAAAGTGAGTATTTTTTCAACCAAAAGTGGGATAACGCCTGAAAAAATATTTGTTCATTGCCCTTTTTTTCTCAGAATTCAAAGATATTTCATGTCAAAATGTTATTTACTTCTCCAGGAGTATAGTTCTGTCCCCCCCCCCTCCCTTTTCATACGCGTTACTATCTTATTTCATGTTGACAATACTTCCGAACTTAAAAATTGCTGCACGGCGCCATCTTGGCGCATTTTTAAAAACCATCGCCAACGTGTGAAATAGAATAGGATTCGAACCAAAATTTTTACTACACACTTTGATAAATGGTAAACTTTGATAACGTTAAAATCGCATGAGATCATTTTAATATTGAACCGTTTTTCTATCAGAGAAAATGTGCTTCGTGATCTTAGAAGGTTAGTAAAAAAAGTTAGAAGCCATAAAAAAGTTTAAAAAATGTTGCCTCTTTTAAAATTTCAAAATATGTGGCTTTACGGTGATCTCTGGACCCTGTAGTATGACATTTTAAATAAATTTAAATCTCGAAGAAGAAGAAGAGAGAGAGAGAGAATTCTTTTTACTTTAATTTACATATACATTTTCAATTTTTTTTCGTAAATCTATCACTTAATTATTGGCTAAGACTAAACTTTTATCAAGCCAAAAATTTTCCATTTAAGGTTCAAGGCATGTAAAATTTGTACTTTCTTTATATGTTCTTAAAATTCTCATAAGGATGCTAGAACGAGCAATAATTTACTTTCTTTGCCAACATGCAATTACTTACCGATTGTTGTTTTTATCCTGATTTGCATTTTGTGATACTGAAATTATTGTACACAGAAATATGATTTCATAAAGGTAATGAACTTTTTCTAAGAATACATTTGATTGATGTTTTTTGAACGTGACCTTACTATATTACAAAAAAAAAAAAAAAAAGTCAGTGTAACGAATAAGGCACATTTTGCAGACAATGAAGTTATTTTGAGAACTTCAGTAAAATCGACAATGGCATTTTTATTCAGACGTCAGTGCCACAGAGACAATCTCATAACTTTGATTACGGTCAGTTCAATAATTGGAAGAAAACAGAATAATAATGTGAAATAAATTATTCCCCTGACAAATCTCGAATAAACGAATTTTTTAGATAAAAAAAGGTCAAGTTAATATCTCAGATCAATCGATATTCGATTGCTGTTGGATAACCATGAACTGGTTTTAAGAAACACAGATTAAATGTGGAGTTAAAAATACTCAAACGTGAAAAAAAAAATGAAATGATTGGAAATACGGGGAAAAGATTATATAATAGGATTGGACTTCGATGCTTTAAACTGTTTTTAGAATGATATTCGCAATAAAGAAAGGATGTTTTTAACATAATGAAAAGAGTTATTTCTTGTATTTCTGTAAATATGTCGGCAAATTTTTGATCCCCCCCCCTGGTCGTGAACTCGTGGACAGTGTTGCTTATGTTTGACAGAGGGTTTGAGTTTGGTGCTGTGTAAAGGGACTGATGTTCGCCAAATATATCAAGGATCAAAGTTCTCAAGTTAAAGTGGTAAGAAAGCTTGGAGAGGTGGGAGTGGTAAATGAGATGTCATGCTCATCACTTGACTAAAGACAAACTACAAGATTAGTCTTTTATAGTCCTTGTTTTAGAGGGCGACGTTAATTAACAATCAATGAACTAACCCAAGAAGGAAGATATTAAAGTCTTGTGAATTTTTTTCTTAAAATTAATGTCTACATGGAATTTAGGTCGAGGCTCTGAGAAGACCGGTCCATCTTTTGAGCACCTGTTTCGTCAAACTATGCGTATTGATGTGTGAATGGAGTAGTTATTCTGTGGAAGAGAAATGAGCCTTCACCGAAACTTTGGCAGATAGTTGGGAGTGCAACATTTTCCAGAATGTCCTTATACACCTCAGGGTTCACGCCTTCAAACCACAAGAATAAAGGCACCCAGGCCAAACTACGAAAAACACCCTACATCCGGGGTGGGCATTACGTCGATCGCGATCGACCGGTGGACCGTTAAGACATGTTGGAGTGACCGCCTGAATATTCTAGCAGTTAGTATTTATATACGGAAAATTCAAGATTGGCTGACAGTACGCAGAGTCTTCTTCTGATTATAACAACACAAACTAACTTTAGATGAAAATATTTTATTTTTTAATGTATTTTGTGTGTGTGTGTGTGAATTGTTTCATAATAAATGCATCATTTGATATAATTATATTTGTAGCTATTATTATAAGTTTGTATCTTGCGTTTTGCTTTAAACGCGGTTTTAAAAGTGTTGTTTTTTATTTTAGTTCTTAGGTAAGTATATATATTCCATATTTTTACTGTTAAGTTATAATAATAACCTTTTCCTTACCTGTCCACACCTACGACATTGAGCAGTGGCACACACAAGAATTTTTTAAGGGGCGATGGTGTCGAAGGTCTACCAATCTCGCATCATACCACAATGCACAGCTAAACAATTATTTGTTTATTTTTATTTATTTATTTTGATTTTGTCGATTGTCGGGACCAAAAAACAGGAGAAAATAAATTACTGAATAAATAATTAACATTAATTACTAAAAAAATTACTTATAACAAATATTTAATTACATTTTACGTATTATATGCATGGGATTATAACGAATCGGAAAAAAAATCAAGGGCTATATGAGGGAAGGTCCGGACCCGTGGACTTCTCCTCCGCCCTTGTAAACGCCACTAATACTGGATGGACCGCAACACTTTGAAAAAATTAGAAGTAGCCCGTATCCTGGAAAAGTCTGCCCGCCCCTGCCGTACATCATGATGCTGCCACCCCTGAACTTTATAGTTGGCACTTAAGAAGCGCTCGTTGGCATCATCTAAGCCCATACGAATCCATTGGCCTGCCAGATTGCACAAAGAGAGATTCATTACTCTAAACATTTTTCCTCATGTCTACTGTTGAATGACAGTGAGTCTTGAACCACTGCAATCGACGCATCGTATTCTGGGGAGTGATGTTCGGCTTGTCAGCAGTTGCACGACCATGAAGTTCAAGGTTTTTTTTAAACCCTCGAGAAGGACAATCTTGCAACTAGCACTAATGCTTAGTGAGCTTTGGAATTCCTGAGTGACGAGGACTTGCGATTTTGTTTCACTGCCCTTTTTAGTGTTCTGTGGCTGTGATCACTAATTTTTGTTTTCGGCCTGCCACATTGTTTTTCCGCTGTATCACTGCTTCAACGCTTCCACTCCACAATTACAGAACCGAGAACGTCTGAAATTCTGAGAATTGCTTTCTCACAAAGAGGGACCTCCCACTATAACGCCACTTTGACTTTCTCATTGTCTCACAAAAGCATAAACATGACCTGATAAGCAACTACCAACACTTTTATAGCTTTCGATTACGTCTCCTGCCAGATCTACTTTTTTAGGGATAGGGTAGGGTGTTAAGATACTTTGGGGAACTGAAAGATACTAGATGGTCTGAAAAGCTAAGAAATTCTAATAACAAAAGTACTTATGTACACGAACGTCTTAAGACTTCTTGAGGATCTGGGCCCCTATCCAAAGTAATCCCTGGGTCCTTAAGCAAATGTAGGCCCCACACCTATAAGCTTTAAAATAGTCATTATTATAGCATGCGTTGTCAAAAACTCGTATAAAAAATAAGCTGAAACAAATGACTTACAATTACACAAACCAGCTGGATCGATTGCCGCCTTTGGACTGAATGAATAATGATGGTATATGGTGGTAAGCCTAGACCTGCACATGGACGACGGTCCTCACATGTAGTTAGTTGACATATCGTTCGAAATTCCCAGTTTTTCCGGTGAATATAACCAAAAATAACGTTTGATTGTTGAAATTATTTGACTGTCGAATTATCAAAAGTCGAGGTCCCCATTGCGGCAGAGGCCCTGGGCCCGGTCCCAGTTGGCCCATGCCTTAAGACGTTCTTTCTTATCTCTCTCTCTCTCTCTCTCTCACACACACACACACACACACACACACTATATGTATATATTAATTTATTTGCAAAACTCCTCATGCTCCATATTGTACAACATGATGTTTACAGATGTAAGTGGTAACGCAATTACATAATTTAAAACAAAATTAAAAATACATCTAAGATAAAAATATAAAAATAAAAAGGAAGGGAGGAAATACACACAAATGTAAATAAGGGGAGGTACCAATAAAATTTTAAAAGTCTATACAGTAAATAAATTTTCTTAAGACAATAAGGCTTTTAGTACAAAAGAAATAGGTGGCCAGGAACTATCTCCTAAACGTTTCAACTACTTTTTAAAATTTTCTCTTTTGCAAAAATATAGGTTACAATACAACACATGCTCCGCAGTTTCAGCAACCTGACCACAAAAACAAATACCACTACCAATTAAATTCAACCTAGACAAATAACTCGTAAAATTTCCAAGTCCTGTTAGAATCCGGGATAACATAAAATCAGTTACAAATTTTTTACATTTTAGCCGTTAGAAAATGGTCGGAAAAAACTTTTTAATCCACAAAACTGTAGGCGAGGCCAAGAATTCGGTGTTCCAGGCGGAAGCAGTTCTTTTCTAAGCTAAATGCTTCCAGTGAGACAGTGGCACAGTCATCGGAAAAGTTTTTTGTACACTATATTTTTTTTAAAAATCCCGATCCTTTTATAATATTAAATGAAAGTATTATAACTATGTGTGTGAATGCATAAAACTGCTCAAAATCTGTTAGAATGCTTATTTATAACGAGAGTTTTCGTATTTCATTCCAAAGGCTTTAAATAAGAAATACCAATGAAGACATTTGTCATAGTAAAAAAGTTGAAAGTATTCAAACAAATGATTCACCCCATTTTCAATAAATTTCATTCTGTAATATTTACACTTTCAGTGGTTGATATGATTTTATTTTTCCCATTTAAGCCGATAATTCCTGCTAAAAATCAAATGTGATGTGTATTTTTTTTAAAAAGAAGATATAACTTCTAGAAAAATTAAGGAAAAGTATGGGAAATAATTTGGAGATTAATGTGTATAAAAGAGTAAGGCATTACACACATTTCAAACAAAATTATATCAGTTTGTGGCCACAGTAGCCAAGCGGTCATGGTCGTGAACTCGTGGCCGGCATTGTTCAGTCGCGGGTACGAAACCTAATGCTACTGAAGACCTGCCGTGTAGAGTGTCTGATGCCCGTAAAATCCAGGGCTCAAAGTCCTCCCGTCGACATGATGTTGAAGCTTTGAGAGGGGAATGCAGTTCAAGTGCCGTCTTCGTCACTTGACCGTCGCTCAAAATTACGAGGTCCGTCGTTATTATATAGTCTTCTTGTAGCTTCATAATTTTATGTAAATCAAAATCAAGCCGCTTATCTACACACGCAGTTGCTTGTAATTATATAAAGTTACTATTAATCAAAACATTTGTAAATAAGATATAGAAAACTAAAGGCCACAGAATTTAAAACTGCACACAAAACTATATTTCCTAAGCAAAGACAATTAGAGTTTTTAGCACACAGAAAACAGTTATTTGTCACCAATTAATCGTTATTAATTCCCAATATAATATATATATATATAATGACTGTTTAAAATGTGAAATTTGCAACATTGTATTTTAACTTTTTTCTAAATTCATCTATATATAACTACAGATTTCCTTTCTTAACAAATGATCGAAGATAGGTTGTTTGCATTGAGGTTAAATATCAGAGTAATTTTCATTCGCATTTGATTAACACTTTAATAGAATTGCAATGCATAATTTTTGTAAGATTAGTAATAAATTTTTTCTTCAAACTTATTGCTTGTATGGAGGGAAATTTTTCAGAATTGTAGTGTCTGCTCAGATATCGTTTTCGTCACATTACCGTAGAAAGTGGCGTAGCTCTTTAGAATTTTCTTCTTTAGCTCGTAGAATCCAAAAGCTTCCTACTACTTATATGTATGTGTATGAGTTTTCTTGTGTGAACTTGAGTGTTACCCAGGCTCGATTTGGCACGTGATAGACAGGAAATGATACAAAAAATATGCGTGAACAAGAAAAAATATAATACAATATTATTATAATTATTTAAAAAAACTACAAAAGAACAGAGGAGTGGGGGCAAAATTACATCAGTGGATAGCAGATACTAGATTACGAAATACTAAAACAGGAAAATAGCTTATTATGTTGTTACTTATGCCACCTGATTGACAGTAATATCAGACCAAGGCCTGAAAAATTCATCACGGCAAAGGTCTACATATACGCTTGTTGTTAGCCGTAGCTTTGAGAACCATACAGGTGACAGTACAATTTAGCCCAATTTCACCCAAAAATTAAAAAAATTGAAAAATAATATAAACTTTTCAATAAGTAAAGTTCGCAACACTATATAAACAAAGGAAAGAATTTAGTGGAATTCCCTGTAGTTCGAAATTACTTTCAACTGAGTTGCCCTGATTATAGTTATGTTGCAAGCTTTTATATTTATATCTTTAAATGTGGGAGAAATTATTGTAAGTTTTCGGCTTGCTTGGTGGTCAGGTTCCAAGGGTCCCCCAGAGCTTGAGGGCCCCGGTGCATGTCACCAACTATCCCATTGGTAGGTATGCCACTGACCGCGACTTCGAATTATGAGGCCCTTTGCCAAAAGCTTTTATGCAGTTTCAAAATGCAACATCAACAATCAGTCAGACTTTTTTTTGTATCACTGCTTCTTTGAAATATAAGTGCCACGCTACTGTTCGGGCTCTCGATTGTCAATAAGGGTTTATTCAGTACTATAAGAGAAGCATAAATTAAAAAAAATGTAGTTGTTCCTAGATTAGTTTATAATAGTTTTAAGCAGACAATATTAAGCTTTTTAAACTTGTAATCATTATACCTCACCAGAATGACTCTAAAATGTTTCTTGTAGAATATAAATTTTGTCAAATATCTCTACCATTTTTCACTGAAAAAGGCCTTCGACAGGAAGACTCTCTTTCTTGCCTACTGTTTAACATCGCTTTGGAAAAGGCCATTAGAGACTCTGGCTTAAACACAAGTGGTACTATTTTGCAAAGAACTGTCCAACTTCTTGCCTTTGCCGATGATATAGATATAATTGGAAGATAAAAAAGTGTTATCAAAAAGCTGCTGTCTATGACAGTGCGGTAAAGGAGATGGGACTTGTTATTAATGCGGAAGAAACAAAGTTTTTCATTTCAACTAATAAATCGGATTTATCTCCTTTGAGAAGATAGGTAACTATACTTTTGAAACTGTAAAACAGTTTACTTACTTTGGAACTCTGATCTCATATAGCAACGATCTGAAAATCGAAATAAACAATAGAATTTGTTTGGCTAATAGAAGTTTTCATGGCCTCAGAAACCAATTCAAGTCTAAGTTTATTTCTATAAACACCATGTTGAGCATATATAAAACTTTAATCGGGCCTATTGCTCTGTATGGAAGTGAATGTTGGATAGAGGAAGAAAAGTTGCTCATTTTTGAAAGATAAATCTTTGGAACTATTCAAAAGAACAATGAGTGGAGAATTCTTTACAATCATAAAAAAAATTACAGGAAATATGGAGGGACTGACACATTGTGAGAACAATAAAAGCTTCATATATAAGGTAGCTTGGCCATCTGTACAAATATGCCGATGCTTTTCATACTAAAAAAGTAATTTTTTCGAAAATAGAAGGGACCAGACGTAGAGGGCGACCACCTGCACTTTGGTCAGACAATGTTGAAAAGGATCTCAGACTAATGAGAATCAACCGATGGAAGGCCGTCATGACTGAGAGGATTAACTGGAGGAGGATCAGCGAGTCAGCCTTGGTCTGCAAAAGGCTGTTGACGTAGGAAGAAGAAGAATCATTATGCCTGCTTGTGAGGTCTGAATCAGTTTTTAAATTATTAATAAAATTTAAGGTTCAAAGTGAAATTTTTGAAATACAAAGTAAAACTTAATCATTATCTGGATGACATTAAGGTATCCGACTGGTTGCGACAACTTTAAAAAAAAAATGGAGATATGTGAATTTTTTTGTTGCTTTTAGATTGATTTAGTACATTTAAAGAAAAATATGCTAAAATTAAGAAGAGAAAAATAAATTATTATAACTAAAATGAGAAAAAATGGGTAAAAATTGACAAAAAATAACATAAACGCGGTCCATTCTGTACCAAAGGTTTATGAACCAATTTTCAATTTTTCACTTCTGTTGTGTTGCTATGTTACTCATTGTTGAAATGACCGTCAAGATGAGAGATATTTTAATTTTTACAAAAACTAGAGCACTTTATCTCAGTTACTATATGAAATTGCTTAAAAAACAGTGATTATATTCACATAAGGGACTGTAAATTTTGTAATAAAACAGTGATTGATAAATCTGAAGGTTAAAACACTTCTATTATTACACAGAGCTAACAGAAAAAATTTCAGTTAATTATTTTCAAAACTTTTTTTAGCAATCACTGACCCCGTTTGATTATTTTCAAAAAAATACATTTCGAGTAAAATGCGTCTTAAGTATGACATCTTGCTTAAAGTAATGACATCTGTTTTTACTAAAACACTTGTAGTTTTTGTTCTAGTGAACGGAAAATGATAAACTTGGTATTTTTATAAAGCTAATAAGATGGCCTATAAAATAAAATCATAAAAAAATTGCCAATTTTTGGCAAAATTCACAATTTTAGGGTATTCGGATACTTAAAGAGATTTTTGGGGGGGGGAGAGTATAAAAGAGATGTATCTTCTTGAGGAATCGACATTTGCAATTGAATTTTAAAAATGTCATTTCCATTAGATACAAAGACTTATGGCATATAATAGATCATACTGCCAATTGATCATTAGTCTCTCGATACAGAAATTTACTCAATAAAACTTTTTAAATCAAAACAATCTCCCTTTTTAGTTGTAGCAATTTAATTACGGCTATTCTTTTACAATTTAATTTTTCTTATTGCAAGAAATTCTTCAAAAATAATTGATATCTGCATTTATTGCGACAATTTTTAATTA
Source organism: Trichonephila clavata (assembly GCA_019973975.1). Classification (NCBI taxonomy): domain Eukaryota; kingdom Metazoa; phylum Arthropoda; class Arachnida; order Araneae; family Nephilidae; genus Trichonephila; species Trichonephila clavata. Next base: position 29,799 of record BMAO01008556.1, read on the forward strand.
AGTTTTTTAGTGAATTGGTCTACAGTGTAAAAGATGCTTTTTCAATATTTCAATCAATCACTTAAGTTTCCAGTAGAAAACAGGAGAAACTATAGATTTAGGATAAATGTATTCTGGGCCGCTAAAGTTTAGAAATTGTCTGTGTTTTTTATAGTAATTTATGAAAGAGTGAAAGGGATGTATTTCTAAAAGCTAATTAGTATACGTTTGATTTATTTTTGTTCATAATGTTTAATTTATAAGCACTTGTTTCTTTATATATCCCCGTTTATGATATGCGAAAATCCAGACGCCACAAAACAAAAAAATTGAAGTTATAAATTTAGAGAGAGTATAGCTTATATCTCATTAATTCTACATTCAGTGGAGTAAGTGAAGGTTTATTAACGTCACGCTCAAAAGCAACATGGCTGTTCGAGAAGGAGCTCGTTGTTTTGAACCATGGTCAAATGACGAGGACGACATCTGAGGTGGCACCCTACTCTCCTAACTTCCACACCATGCCAACGGGAGGACTTTGATCCTCGATATATTCAACGTATATCAGTCCCTCTACATGAAAGCTCTTCAGTGATACAAAGTGGCCGCGGTAGCCGCGTGGTCTAGGCATCGGAGCGTGGCTAGCATGTCATGAGTTCGATCCCAGTACCACTGAAGACCCGCCGTGTAGGGGAGCGATGCACGTAAAATCTGTCGAGAGCTCAAACGTCCTCCCGTTGGTGTGGTGTGGTAGTTAGGAGAGGGGGTGCCAGCTCAGGTGTCGTCCGCGTCACTTGACCTTGGTTCAAATTACGCGGACCGTCCCCAAAAGCCCTCGTGTAGCTTGGGAACAGTGGGACATTAATATTCACTCACTCAGGATACAAAGGTTCGAACTCATGACACACCAGCCACGAGTTCTTTACCATGACCACTAGGTTACTGTGGTCTACATTCACTGGAAAAGTGCAGTGTTTTTTTTTTTTATATATAGCAACAAATATTAGCTTAAAAGAAATTTGTATTATTAATAGAGTACTTTCATTACGATTAAAAGTCTACGATCAGAACATTTTATCGAATAAGAATTGAAAATTAGGTATTTAATTAAAAAATCTTTTTTGATGTGACAACTTCTTTAGGCGTGTTTTGCTGGAGAGTGAACTTGTATGAACGTCACTTTCGGGTTTGTAACGCTCATTCGGCTTCTTTCGTCATTGTTGTAAGAATGTTATTGTTACAACAATGACAAAATTTGTCGTCGAAAATTGGCTTTCAGCGAAATTCGAATTTCATGACGTTGCTCTATTGACTACATAAATTAACTTTGTTTAAAAATAAATGCTTTTAACTTGAAATATATTATTAAAATCCCAATCTCTACAATGTTTTATATTTTTTTATAAATTTTTATGGATTTCTTATATACAGTAAATGCAAACAAATGTCTAAGTTTTCTCTCCCCTACATAATAATAAGTAAAAAATTTTTATATGACAATACCAATATCCCCTTGTTTTTTATTCACCTAACTAATCCCTGAAATAACATTACAAAATTTGAAGTTATCACTTCTATCGTGTGGTCATAAGCACATACACTCTATTTTTATTAATCTAAGTACTTATAGAAAAAAAAGATAAAATATGTATCTTATCTTTTTCTTTTCCATCTATTGACATAATAAGCAATTAGCATGTATTTAAAATTTACGTTAATTTTAACGCACACAAGTAATGAATTATTTTTAAAAGTATTCTCAATTAAAAATTTACCAGCTGTTTTTTTTAAAAAACATTTGTGTTGTTGGGAAGAGGACTTAACGAACAAAATCACGAAGTTAAGAGACTCTTCTATGCAAAAGTTTTCAAAAAACATTTATTCCTTCCAAAACAACCATTTTATGCATCTTCTTCGATGTTTACAGGAAAATATATAGTGGGCGTGTTCTACACGCACGCAATCAAAACAAACGCATACATACTGAGGTTTGTTATTTACAATCAATATAAATGAACTCCGAAAGCAATATAAGCAGCACGCCACAGGAGAACATCTAAATCAATACATTGAAAGAAGGTATTTCTACTTAATTTTTTGAGAATTATTAAAGTTTTTGGTTTAAAAAGTTGGGACTACTTTATAAAGGATGATATGATTTAAGAAAAAGTTGTATGAATATCATCAATTTGCTTTTCCATCTAGTTAAAATCAGTAAATACATACCTAATTAAAAAAAAAAAAACATTTGAATAATTTGAAAACAATTTATGATTTTGAACTATTTGATTAATTTATATTCCAAAAAGAAGCGATTTGCCTTATATCAACATATAATCAGGGATATTCTATCATTTATTTATTATTCATGCAATAATTATTTTTTATAAATATTATTTAAATAAAACAATGTGAAAATATTTCGTTCTTCTTCTCTCTTTTCGTTAAAGAATATTTTTGTTATTCCAAACTTAATTTAACAGATTAGAATCACAATTCATAATATTTATGCTTAGCAGACTGAATTTTTGAAGGGAAAAATCATTTAAGAAAATATAACTAGTTTAAGGCTAGAATGAAATTTGATAGTTTGGTTCTTGTTTCAATGATCATCCAGTTAAACTTGTTTAGAACGAAAACTCTGCTCTGGTTCGACAAACTGCTTATATTACATATTATATATATATAACATTGCATTGTAATTAGTAAATGTAGAATGTAATGTTATATTTTAAACAACTTTTTATAAATTACTTGTAACATATATCATATATTTATAAGTAAACAAAGATTTGCATATAGTAATTGTTGTTTTGTTCGTGGACATGTCGATTTGTCGTAAATGTTCGAGATATCTTTTTAGTACTTCCCCTTTAAAATTTATGTGGTGAATGGACCTGACCCCGCCTTCCCAATTCTAAGCCACACAATGTTTTCTGCTGATTGGTTGGAATTGAGACAATAACTCCAGTCACTGTATTTTGGGTTCTCCGATTCGAAAGGGATAAACCCCTGTAAGTGATAGGAGATATGCTACTGATATGTTTTAGGTCTCTGGTGTTTCTTCTTTTGTAAAGTCAAGTTTACACGAATGTAACCTAAAAATTTATACGTATCAAATGTCATCTGCCCCTTCTCATAAGGCTCAACTGCATTTTAGTTGGACTCTTTCAAAATATGAAGGTCACCACTCAGAAAGTCGGTTGCTTAAAGGTGGTTCGCAACGCAACTCTAACAACCTTTTAGCTTCGAATTAAACATCGTCACATTCCAGATATTTCATCCGGCAGAACTATAGAATAGACAGACGTGAAAGTATTTAAAAAAAAATCTTTTATGAAGTATTTCCTCATAGTAAACGGATAATATGATACTATTTGCCCCCTTCTTGAGTGAGTGAATGAGTGAATATTAACGTCGCACTGTTCAGCTACATGAGGGCATTTGGTGACGGACCTCGCAATTATGAACCATGGTCAAGGGATGAGGATGACACCTGAGCTGGCCCCTCCTCCTCTAACTACCACACCACACCAACGGGAGGACGTTTGAGCTCGCGACAGATTGAGCGTGCATCTCTCCCCTACACGGCGGGTCTTTAGAAAAAACTGGACTCGAACTCATGACATGCCTGGCACGATCCGATACCTTGACCACTAGGATACCGCGGCCACTGCCCCCTTCTTGAATTGGATTCCTACCGTACACATGCAGATCTTAAAGCATTACTTTCCTTGATTACCGCTTCTTCACTATTTTCGAATAGTTACTGATTTTCCGTTTTGCTCATTTGTGCATTAATAGAATCGTTACAGTCTATCATGGACGAGCTGGACTGAATGTCAGATTTCTTACGTGGGGAGAAAAAAACGAAACATACAAGTATATCTTAAGATTTATTAGTTTTATAATTTTCTAAGCACTCGTGTATTAAATATAACATTGTTTGAAATCTTTTCTAACACACTACAAAGTTGCAAAAAAATTTTGAATGGACTTTACTGAAATTATAAAATACAAATTTAAGGAGGAAGAGAGGAGAGAGAGAGAGGAATAATATATTACACAGCATGCTTTTCCTCCTTCTGCTAAAATTAATCATTACCAGTAAAGCCTGTTTTTTAAGATTTTATGTTTCAATGTATTGTAATATAGGTTATTATGACGTATTATAGGTATTTAAATGTAAGTGCAGAAAAAGGGATGTAAACGTAGAAGTCAAATGACTTGTCACCTTCCATTTATTTTTATTTTTATACTTCCTTAAATTGCAACTATAGAAAATATTCATCAATAGCTTAGAAAAAGTACTTGTCAAAGAAATCAACTCTATTATTTAAAGTTAAGGTAGTTTTACTCTTATAAAACTAATTGTTTTTGTGTTAAAGAGCCATCAACAAAAGCTATAAGTGAGTTTAAAAGATGGCAGATGGTTTCTATGCGACAAAGGGGCGTGAAAGTATCTGAAATTTCAAAACAACTTAGAATATCGAACAGAAACATAATAAGCATAATATAAAGCAGGGATGGCGAACCTTTTTATTAGACGTGGGTCAAATTTTGTTCATATTTTTTTTAGTACTAGCTCGAGGGTCACTAATGCCCTTTGCATCAGAGTTAAGTTTAAAACTTTTTAACTGAGTATTTTTAAAAGTAAACATCTTTATATTCAATTGGCTTATTGAGTAAAAATAAGCGAGGTTTGACGATTTAGAATTATTTAGTAGGGCTAAATGTTCTGAAGTGTTTGGTGCAGATGACAATGAGTGTTTGAATGAACAAGGAGTAACAAAAATTACATACCCTATACACTCATGGACAAAAAAAAATTAGCGTACCAAGAAAGAGTCGTCAAAATGAAACGAAATTTTACATACGTAATGACTACTTTGATAAAAGTAAATGATTAGGAAAAAAAGGATCATTTATTTCAGAGAAAAAGGCAAAAGAACGGAGGAATTAATACCCTGTTGAACCCCCTCTAGCGCGAATGCATGATGCGATACGATCGGGCATTGAGGCATACAAGTTCTGTATGATGTCTTGAGACATTTCGTTCCATGTTTGCTGTAACCTTGCGTCTAGTTCACTCAAACACGTGGAATGCTCAACTCGCCGTCCCAAATGATCCCAGATATGCTCGATTGGAGACAAATCTGGGGATCGGGTAGGCCAAGGAAGAGTAGCAACAGTGCAGAGACAGTCTTGCGACACCCTTTTAGTGTGAGGCCAAACATTGTCTGGTTGAAAACGGCTCCCGGGAGCCGTTGCATGAGTGGCAACACATGGGGATGCTGGATGTCATGGACATACCGCTAGGCTGTCATGGTACCACGGATCAATACTAGGGGTGACCGTGTTTTGTAGGCAATGGCACCCCATACCATCACACCAGCTGTGAGAGGGGTGTGTCACTGTAAAGCAAAAACAGGATTGAGGGGTTCACCACGGGGTCTCCACACACCAACACGATTGTCATCACTGCTGAGATTGAATCTTAATTCGTCGCTAAACACGACCTGGTTCCACTGCAGTCCAATTTCCTCGTGCGCAGCACAACTCCAAACGGAGGCGTTGATCGGTGGGAGTCAAGGGCAGCACACGTAATGGGCGCCGCGATCCCAAATGTCCTTCAGCCATGCGCCATCGTATAGTTCAAGAAGTCGCGGAGATCCCTAGTGAAGATGGTACCTGTGCCTCGATGGTGGCCGATGAAGCAGTTGGCTGTGCGCGTGCATTTCTTACGATGTGGCGGTCTTCTAGACGGCTGGTCTACCGAGGGCGTCCTGAGCGTGGTCTTCGTGTAAATGACATCTCTCCGATCCACCGGCACCTCCTCCCAACACAATCAGAGCGGCCTAATTGACGAGCTACTCACTTAGCTGACCACCTAGCTTCCATCATGTCGATGATTCTCTCCCTCTCAAACTGTGACAGCTGCTCATATTGTCTTCGAAAACGATGTAATGGCATGTCTACTTCAGCGCTTCCTTTGTAAACGATTCAGCACAGTTAAACAAGCTTTGGTTACCTGTTTTATACTCAACGGAGAAAGACGTTAAACGCCCTCTACCTTCAATACGTAATGCACAATCGCGCTGCTTTTCTAATCATTTGCATATCTCCCCGACATGTACCTTCATGCCAAGTTTCGTTGCAATCCCCCAATTATTTCTTGGTGCGCTAATTTTTTTGTCCATAAGTGTATATATATATATTGTGAAGTATTATTTATTAGTTTATACACACACACACACATATATATACAAGTGCCACTTTCCCTTGCATATTTCCTGACAGTTATATATATATATATATATATATATATATGCCTGCATTTTGTTTTTGATAAAAGGGCAAAGTCAAGCTCTGTTAAAGTTGTATGCAGTCATATTCCCTATTCTATCAAATTATTTGGAAGAGTCAAAAATAACGAAGTTTTTACTGGGATTAATAACTTTTTTTAAGAAATATTTAAGATTCTTTTGTAATTGAAGGGAAAAAATTTACTGTTGCAAATTTACTCGAGACATATCTTAACGATATTATTTTTGGCGAGATACATATTTGTTATAAATAAGGAATTAATAATTGGGGTAAATAATTATTATTGATTTAAAATTTAAAAAAATGGATAGTTATAAGACATTAAAGCTAAGATCTTTTTTATCAAACGTGGTTACTGTCGTGAATACCAACAATAATAACAACAAATAACAAAAAATAATTCAGTAATGCATTCGCAAATGATATCCGAAAGAAAAAGTAAAGCGATTTTAATGCAATAAAAACGTCAGCTTTTCTCTCTCTCTTAAGCGAAAACAGTGACGGAAGCAGAGTAATTCTTTGTAGATATAATAAATACGCAGCTTTCTAAATGAAGACGGTGTCTGTAGACAGAATGAAGTTGTGTGTCAGCATCCTGAGCAAAGAGGATTTCCTAAGACAGGGTAAAGATGTGCGTCAGTATCCGTAATGAATGATGGTGTCCAAAAACAGGGCAAAGGTATACGGATACAATATAAACGTGAGCTTCCCAAGCGAGAACAGTTTCCAAGACAGAGTAATGCTACGAGACAGCCTCCTAAATGAGGGCGCTCTCCAAAGACAAGGTAAAACTATGAGTCAGCATCCTAACTGAGGACGATCTTCAAAGACAGGGTAAAGCCATGAGTCAGCATCGTAAATGAGGACGGTCTTTAAAGACAGGGTAAAGCTATGAGTCAGCATCCTAAATAAGGACGGTCTCCAAAGAAACGAAAAAGCTTTGGGTCAACATCCTAGATGAGGATGGTCTCCAAAGACGGGGTAAAGGTTAATGGATACAATAAAAGCGTGAGCTTCCTAAGTGAAGACGGTTTCCTAAGAAAAAAATAAAGCTATATTAATATAATAAACACGTCCGATTCTCTCTCTACCGTTTTTACTCAGAAAGGCTTTAATGATGTAATCGATTCGCTATTGTACAATATTAGTGAGTTTGAACTTGTTTTTAGTTATTTTCAGGCAGTTTTAAATGAAAAAAAAGAAGTTTTTGATGTATCTCAGTAGTGGTATATTTTACTATTTCATCAACATATTTTTTTAAAGTAATTGAGCTATTGAAGGCTGCATATGCCGTTAACTTTATTTAATTAAAAAGGAACAAAATATTTAAGTCCGCACAATTAGAAGTAATTTCAATTCTTCCAGTTGTTAAGGTTCCACGGCATACTCGAAATAGTAATATACTAAAATCTAATCTTCGCTCTTTTGGTCAATTTCATTTTTTTAAGGTATTTTAAGGTAGTTAAGATTTTACTGATTTCACCCAAATGGTAATGTGATATATATAAATCTGGTAAGGACTCAACATCTTTTTCTTATAAAAGTAATGAATTGCGTGGTTGAATTTTGCATGGTGAATTCCATCTCTGTCAGGCAGAATTTTTTTTAATGGTTGTAAATAGCTAATTTCTACAGTTTTATTTTTAATAATGATTTCCTAATTTTTTTCCACTTCCCATAATGAAGTCGTTTTTTTTTAGTATTTAATTCTTCTTTCCTCCTCACTTTATTTCTTTATTTATTTATAATTTTTTACTGCTTTCGCTTATTTTAATACCTTTTTCTACAATTAATTTGAAATGCTTCAAATTCAATTTCCACTTCACTTTTCTGCTCCGTTTTATTTGGGAAATAAAGGGAATTTCTTTTTATTCCACTTTTTAAATCGTTTTAAATGGTTGTAATTCTAATGTTCTCAGTTGTTTCATCAAGTTTCAGTAATATTTTTTATTCTTCATATTTCGTGAGGTGCGAGGTGGCCATCTTGAATAATATCTACATTCCGTCTGTAGCCTGTTTGGCGTGATTTTAATCACGCCTAAGACTGTAGCAAAATTCAAACAAACTAGCGTAGATTTAGAAGAATTAAATATTGCACTTAAGAGAAAAACGTGTACACTTGAAATAAACGAAAGATCTAATAACTACTATATTTAGATGACCAGAACACAGTAGTTGTGTTCAATATTTTGGCAAAAGAGTTTTACTTATGTAGACGCAATGTTTCAAAATGTCTTTTTACATTATATGTACGTGGGGTCACTTTTTCAGTACAAATTATACGTATAACCATTTTATTCATTTCAATCCCCCCATATTTATCAAACCTTTCAGTTTGATGTGGCTTCGAACTTGTACGGCTTATTTTTAATTTTTTAACCGCCGACGTAGTACGGGCTACAATTAAAAATATTTATATTTAGAATACAATAATTTGAGAAGAAATTTTGTATTAACATACCTAATACACATATATACATAAATACATACATACTACACATTACCTTTAAATACGTTCGAAAAGTAAGTTCAACACTGGTACTGACTGGGGCAAGCGCCTTAAATTGCGAGCCAAAAATTACTATCATAGAGAATAAGAGACATGTGCATGGCCCCCATTGGCATCTCACTGATTGAAGCAGTGAGGAGACGATACAAGTGTTATGAAAGTCTCTCTCTACAAACAATAACTGAACATAATCTTACAAAAGTGCATTTCATCGGAAGAAAGTGCTTTAAATATGGTTATTTGCTTTGGTTTGTTGATTTTTTTCAACAAACCAAATGTGAGTAAAATTATACACTTTATTTGATATTTTGTAAACACTTTTGCTTTATTTCAACTTCTACATATCTTCATATACATTTGTTGTTATTTTCGTAACTTTGGAACTATAATGATCAAACTAAAGGTTATAGACAGCTTTTAAATTGATTTTATGTCAATACAGGGCTTGAAAAAATACAAATAGAATATAAATAATCCACACAAGGTTAGAAAATCTAAATGAACCCGCGTAAGTAAACAAATGGTTGCCTAACAATCGTGGGTCAGTTAAAAAGCTTGCGTGGGTCAGTGGCTGACCCACGGGTCATAGGTTCGCCATCAATGATAAAAAGCATATTTAACCAAAGGTAGCACAAAAGCTTCATCATGAATGGGACATAGGCCTAAGAAAATAACAAAACGTAGCTAGAGGAAATTCCCGTGTGGTGACCGGGTGTGAAAGAATAGTCCCAACGTAGACCTTGCGTGTCGTAGAATGCGACTAAAATGGAACCGGTCCTCCAGGTTCGGGGGTTGGGCGTAGGGCTAAGAACCCTACCCCATAAGAAAACTCAAGAAAATATATCCCAGCTGATTCTAGGAAACGACTCGGAAAAGGTTTAAAGGACTTGAGAATAGGATTTTGGAATATTCGGCTTTTGTACAGAAATAAAGGACTGAAAATGCTGCTAGAGCAGATGGACTATTATCGGATGGATATTCTAACTATACAGAAAGTTAGATTGATAGGAAAAGGAATTATGAAAAAGAAAAATCACACAGTTGCTTATAGTTGTGACAAAAACAAGCATATATTTGGCACTGCTTTTGTTTTGAGTAAGCGTCTAAGACCATTTTTAATATGGTCATACCAAGTACGATGTTCCAACATAAAAGTATTCATAAAGAAATTTGGAAATCTCCTGATGGAGGACGACAATGCTTCTCCCCATCGCGCCCAAACTGCACAGACCTGATTTAACCATGACCATCTGTATTTCATCATCTGAAACGGCCATCAAAAAGTCCAGATATTAGTGCAATTGAAAATCTGTTGGGTAAACTGGAAAGACAATTAAGTGAGTTGAATTACCTTCCAAAAATGATAAAGAACTGCAAATATCTTTTCAGAAAGCATGGTCTGAAATCACGTTAGAGACACATGTCAGAAGCTTCTTATATCAATACCACAAGTTAATACTCTTATACCAGTGATCCCCAACTTTCGGGACGTGGACCAGTACTGGTCCGCGGTGAAACGAGCCTAATTCCCTTCTACCCTGTAACCCAGCTAAAGGTGAGGAAGGAAATAAAAGATCATTCATCATGATACATTCCAATTATTTTTTTTATCACTTTAATCGACTCAAAACAAATCAATTCGACACTTTAAGTAGAATAATTCAGTCAAGTAACAGAGGGAAGAGACGAGATTCGCGTTTAAGGAGAATACATATAATAACACTGTATATAATAATATGGTTCTTCCTTAATATTACTTTACACAGAAGATAAGTACTTAATGACCCCCTAACGACTTTAAACATCAACGTAATTGGAAGGTGACAGGCAGTCTTCTAGTCAATCCAACTTATCTTTAACACTTCTTGACTATAATCTTTTACAAGGACTTTTAAACCAATTCTGATAATCTTCACCTTGTAACTATCTTGTTACTCCTTGGTAACTAAACTTCTAACTTTCTGTTTATCTATTCTCTTCACTTCCAATTCACTCCTTTAACGCGCGAACTAGGAATATATATATATATATATATCTCAACTTAATTTGCATATCACGTTTCCTTCTTTAGGAGAAGATTGTTGAATAATGCTGGCCCAAAGAATACCCAAGGGGATTGATAGAAGGTCGCATATAGATCCGTCACACCGGGCAGCAAAAGGAACATTAAGTTATTTCCATTTTATTTACTGTGGTATATTTCTCTCGGGTTTGTGTGACTTTCCAAGGAAATCACTTAACATTTCATGTTAAATCACTTTATATTCTTTTTTTGGTGTAACTGTATTTTATTCTGAAGGCATATTTCAATGTAATTAAATTAAAATTATTAAATCAAAATACTCTAAACTAAAAAAAAATTAACGTCACCCCTCCCTCAGCGAGCCGCGGTAAAATTATCAACCGTTGGCCGGTCCACGGTGAAAAAAAGATTGGGAAGCACTGTTATATACAAAGTAAAATGCGGAAACATCAAATATAAGATGAGGTAACAAATTTGGCCAGTATGGTTAACTATGGGCTGTCTGCGAGTTCTACCCTTTCTAGATCGAATTGTCTTTCATCCAGCCAAATTGGCATTTTAAGCTAGAACAATGCCATAGTGAATGATTATAGGTAGTAGATACATATGAACGAGAGAGATAATGCCACGTTATTTCGTGGCACTGTCATATTTGAATAGCCTCTTTTACGATACAAAATTACGGAGAATTTTCCTTTTGTCAAATTTGAGAGGTTGCACATCATTTAGATAAGTTCAAATGAATTTTTACCTTTTTGCTTGTCTTAGCTACATATTGCGTGGTCAACTCTACTATTTAACTTAATAAAAGTAAAATATTGTAAGTTCCTGTTTGAAATCATTTTGAGTTTAATTCAATGGCTTCTCCACCCAAGCTGTGTTCGGATCCCATGAGTTTAAACTAATGAGCATGATCTTTACCTCAACGCACATGAGGAGGAGGTACCGAGACAAGAGATATAATAGTATCACAATGTTTTTTCTTTTCTAAATTTAATGACATATTTTTAAAGACAATTTTATACTTCCGTTTGAAAATCTCCTGGAAGGTGAAGTTTGGCAGAAAATGATTTAAGCATTTAATTTAACGCCACAATTAATAAACACTTATTTATTATAGTATAAACGGAACAGTATAAGTTAAAAAATTCGGATAGCAACCAGAAGAAAGAGATTGTGACTTGGTATAAAAGTGGTGAACTTTTAAAAAAGTCATCTTTTCCCTCCCGCAAACATGCATGAGCCATATTTTATCCAAACATTTTTAATCTTATCTGAAATACTTTGTCTCTCTCTCTCTCTCTCTCTCTCTATATATATATATATATAGAGAGAGAGAGAGAGAGAGAGAGAAAGGAGGTATTTTCGTGTTTACAGGAAATGGTTAGTTTAGCAATGAGAAAAAGAAATTTGAACGATATCACAGGCCTGCGATGGAAAAAATACAAGGGAAATAATGGCTAAACTTCATGTATTTTTTTGGTACGGATCTCTAAAATAATAATAAAAATTTTCTATCAAGTCACGTTTTAATGTGAACGCCTAAAGGTGTGTGTGTGTGTAGGGGGGTTGGAAGGAACACTAGGCATAATTCAACAAAACAATCTAATTTATTCACAATATTAACCACAGCTCAAATGTAATCGATCAATGCTAAGAGATGCACCCAATTAATCACTATACCGACAATTAACGAGGTACGCGAGATATGAGAAGACTTTAATACACTAAAAACACTTACTCAAGGCAATAGTTTTGACTTCTAAGCTATTTAATCTAGATTCTATCATAAGAGACAATTCGTCCCCTTAAGTAATCAATTATCAAATATTAAATATCTGCGATTCACCTTCAATTTGATTAATCTCTGCTCCGATAGCAGTCTATCCAATCTCTCTCTCTAACCCGAAAACCTAGACTATATATAATAGTCTTAATTAACATAATCACGTCTTCTTCTTCGAAGAGGAGTTTTATAATAAAGTAATTTTTAATGACCAGAAATTCTCCAAAAGTACTGTTAGAAGAAGGAGCTTGAATATAGAACCGTCACAACGTATTCTTGAAAAATTTAATTTTAATTAGATTTTCATGAGTATTTACCAGAAAAAATTTTCAGCGTTCAATTTCTTCCCTCCGTCCTACCGTGGTGAAACATACAGAATACCACTTTGTAACACTTTTCCGTCGCAATCTCTCTGTACCAGCAGTTTCGCCTCAAGTTCAAGGCTTCCATATCGAATAGAAGCTTTCAGGAGTCGATTCACCTGAGCTCTTTTATCAGGTTGAACTTGATCTGACTAGAGATCTGGGCCTTTCGAAAGATGCAACTGTTGGGCTCCAGATTCAAAGGAAAAAAACTTGTTGACCGAAGGAATCTCTTTTTATTAGTACAGGAATCGAGAAAAATAATTTGTTACGTATACTTTGAGGAAGATGAGAACCTGATCTAGTGTTCAGATGTTTCCTGATTGATGAGCAAATTTAATATAACCTACGATAAAAATAAATGGAGCTAGTTTATAGATTCATTAAAAAAGCCTTAAGGTTGTCTTTTTCTTCATCACGGAAGCCAATATGCATCTGTACTAGTTGGACATTTGGTATGCAAAGAAACGCTATGAAAACCTGACTCTCGTCTTCAACAAAATAAAATAGGCCTACCACGGTTGGAACATTTGCCGTGATTTGAAAGTTATCCTCATGCTTCTTGGTCGTCAAGGCAAACGTACAAAGTTTATATGCATCATTTGTGAGTAGGGCAGCCGTAAGAATACGGAAAACACTGGGTCAAAACAGAAAAGGAAAAAAAAAAAAATCTTAAATCAGTCATCAAGAATGTGATTATAAACAGCTTAGTTGAGCCAAACAATATACTGTTAACTACTCTGCATATAAAATTAGGTGTAATAAAGCCAGACATTGATGATTGTTTCAAATACCTTTGCAAGAAGCTTCCAAGTTTATTCAAAGCCAAGTTGAGAAAGAGGGGATCTTTGCTGGTCCAGATATCCGCAGGCTTATGAAGGATAAATAATTTTTGAGTATTCCATAACAACAAAGCAGAAATTTAGGTAGATTGGGTCAAAGCACATTTCTTCCACTTACCTGTGGACTTTTCACTCGAAAATTTAGGATAAGTCAGTGAAAAACAGGGTGAAAGGTTCCACCAAGACATCAAAGATATGGAGCAAAAATATCAAAGAAGAAGGAACAAAAACATGCTCAGCGACAGAACACGAGATAGGCCAGAGAATGATTATAAAATAACGCCAAAAAAAGAGGTTTGAAAAGAAAAAATAGTACGCATTTAAAAAGAAACTTTGGTTTTGCTTTTTGTGAAGTTTAAAATTTGTTTCAAACTTTCATGTACACAGGCCTAATATTTGCTCTTCTGGGTCAATAGTTTATTTTAAATAAATTACCTTAATAAAAGCTAATTAAAATAGTATGTAGGTGATTTTTTTCTAGGAGCTATACCATGATTGGATATAAAAAGTTTGAACTTCAAAGAAACTTCTTTTTCTTTCAACCAGAAGCAACTTGTGAAATCTAGCGACAGTAGTTTTCATCCATTTACTGAAAAATCAATTTTCCTCATCAAGAATCGATATTTACATAGATTTAACTGGATAAAAACTATTGTTGTTAGATGATACGTGCTAAATTGTTCGGGAGAATTCCTTTACAAATAGAATTTTAGCAAAAACATCGATGTCGAGCTTACAAAAAATCCTGACGTGATTGGGAAAAAATGGTGGTCATTTTCGAAATCACACAAAGAATACATGAAAATCACTGCAAACTTTTCTTGTATTTTTCAAAAATTTTTTAATTTTGTAGACCTGTGTAATTATGATCTTTATATGAAAAGGACACTTAATAGTAGGATCATTGGTGAACTTTCATTTGGATCATTATATCTTCTGTTACTGAGTTAGTTTGTGTTATCTTTTATGATCAAGAGCTCTTACTTTTGTATATGTTCTTTATTAATAGTACTTATTTAGTCGTGTTTGTTTTTTATTATTTGATAACATGGAGTTCATTGTAAACAGTGGCTGATTGAGTGTTTATCAAAGTCGCAAAGTCACGAGGGCTATTGGCAACAATCCTCGTAATTCTGAACCATGGTAAAGTGACAAAGACCCTCTTTAAACTTTCATACTACACCAACTGTTGGACTTTGAGCCTCGACAGATTTAGAGGGCATCAGCTCCTCTATAGACTGATCTTCAGTGATACTAGGGCTTGAACTTCTGAAACGCCGTTCGTGATTCCGTGACCATAATATTGTGACCTGTAGTCAGAGGGAGGTTTCAGTTTTAAGTTTCCTATCCCTGTTATCTTGTGTGCCTGTTTGCCGTATGTTTCTCCATCACATGGAACAAAAATTATTTAACCTTTTCACTTTTTGTATATGTATTTAAACTAAGAATGTTTTTTTGATGATTACTTAAATGCTCATGGACAAATTGTATTAGTAACAACTTCAAACTCTTATTCGCAACCTCAACTACAATACAACTCAAACAGAACTTCTTTCATGGATATTCAGAAATGTAAAAATGACTCTTAGTCACCCAGAAAGCTGATTTTAAAAATTGTTTTAAAAGATCATATTTTGTGACGGATGTAAAAAAATAATGGAATTCAAAAATAAGTTGGTAAAACTAATTTTATGTGAAATAAACGAAAAGAAATTGAGAGTCCGGTCTTCAACATGAGCATAACTTTCAAGCTACATACTTAAAAAGACTCGAAACAAATTCTACCTATAAGAACCACGAAAGCCCTAAATTTATGGATATGTTTTATTACATACAAGTAAAAACATTCTATACACGGATCCCAGCGAATTTTAACAAAATCCCCTGCCTAAATTTAAAACAAAACAAATAAACAAAAATCTAATTATATATCAAAACCCTGCATGCTAATGATAATGTCACTAAATGAGTTGTTAGAATTCTAGCCATTTTCTGAGAATCCCATGGAAAAATAGCCCAGGTAATGAAGATGGACGAACAGTTCACGTCACAAAATAGTGTACGCTTCTTAAATCCCCACGGGGAAATTATTCGCGTTCCAAGTGATTATTATTCCAAGGTCTTAGACCTTTTGATGCATTGCTAATAACCTTGAACTAGACTTTGGCTTTTAATGTAATTAAAATAGCATGTTTTGTATTCGGTTCTGCTTCTGTGTATAATATAGCATTTCAGAGGGGAATTACAGAAGAATAATACAACAACTGTATGATCATTAATAACACTCTACTTACGAATGGGCTTTTAAATTAATAATCTAATTTGAAAGTCAGAGGCTTATGATCTGTGATGACATTTGCGTGTAACTGAAGAGTGACAATATTCAACTTGTTTGCATGTCTGTGTTTTTCTTTTTTGACTTTACTTCTGTTATGGGTTTTGTAGAGTTTTGATATGGTCATTTTCGAATGAAATCTAATAATTGCTTTACGGAAAATCGTTTGCCAATATTTTTTTTATTATGTGCGGTATTGTTGTCAATAGAGATGGCAACATGGGTGAACTGAAAATGACTTGTATTCACACGCACTACTAGATAAACCGCAGATCAATATATTTAGAAAACAAAATGCCGGGTGCTGGCTTTTTTATGAGGATAAAAAAAAGCTGTTGCTTTTGTTTTGTAATTGTCATTATTGTTGGACCTCTTTTTGTTTAAAAAAGTTCACAAATAAATGGTTCGCTTTCAGTTTAATTACGGGAGATCATTATTATTCAAGGTGAAATGTCCACAATCTGTCATTTCCTTTATAAGGAAAACTTTTTTTTAGCTATTTGTTGAATTTTATTTATGTAGATTTGATACCTTATAAATAATATTACGATAGATATATGGCAGGTAAAAAGGTTTTTTTTAAAGTTTTTATTCTTTTGAGGCATTGTTTTTTTCTTGACTTAATTCGAAATCGTAAGTTTAAAAAATCGTATAATTAAATAATTTTTTTTTCATATTTAGCTTCAGTTGAATAAGAATATACATATAAAAGTGTTTTTGAGTATTACTACAAAAAAAAATTATTTAAATGTAATTTTTTTGGCAAAAAAAAATTATATATATATTTTCAAAACAATCTTCTTTTATGAAAAATACTTCTATAATATAGTAATATTTTACGTATATATAGCTAAAACTTCTAAACAAAGCCTGAACTATAGAATTTTTGAAATGTATAATTTAGAAGTGTGGATTTATTCATATTTTCATATATTAGAGAAGAAAAATTTTAACAAAAAACACTGGTTTATATCTATTAATCGTAACTTTGAAAATAATACGAATTTTTCAAAAATCCTAATTAAGTTTATGTACTAAAGTCTTAGCTAGGTAAAATATTATTATTATAGAAGTGTTTTTCATTAAAGAAGAATGTTTTTAAAATGTCGTTTTTTCTTCATTTTTTGCCCAAAAAAATTGCATTTAAATATTTTATCTCGTAATAATATTCTTGAAAAAATTTTGTATGCATTTCCTAATTCAAATGACACTAAATATAAAAAAAAATTCATTTATACACTTTTACAAAATCATGGGGCCGAACGTAGTCAGCTAACTTAATGAATCTGAAAACTGTTGAATTATTAAGCCAAGATTAAACCATTGATGATTTCTTACTTTCTCGCTCAGAAACTTGAGCGTGGAATTTGGCTATTATATACTGTAGTTTTGACGATCCATTTGATCTTACCCAGATAACTCTAGTTGGATCCGAAATTTTTTCATGTGAAATTTACGAATATTTTGGAAAATTCCCGAAAGATTCGAAAAGATTAATTTTGTCACGGTCTAGTCGTCAAAACACATTACAAAAAGCAAAAGTCCCCGAGCTCGAAAGTAGCCAGTTCACTAATCATCACAATAAAGAAGCCATCCATCACCAATAGCTCGCTTTGAAAATGGATTGTTTAAGGTAACCAACTATCCTAAAATTGTGAATTTTGCCAAAAATTGACAAAACATTTTCATGATTTTATTTATAGGTTATCTTATTAGCTTTTTAAATATACCAAGTTTATTATTTTCCGTCCACTAGAACAAAAACTAAAAGAAAAAGCAGATGCCATTACTTTAAGCAAGATGTCCTACTTTAAAACGCGTTTTACTCAAAATGTGTGTTTTTTTAAAAAAATGTTCAAACGGGATAGCGATTGCTAAAAAAGTTTTGAAAATAATTACCGGAAATATTTTGTGTATGTTTTGTATAATAGTAGAAGTGTTTTAACCTTCCGATTTATCAATCACTGTTTTATTACAAGATTTCAGTCTCTTATGTGAATAAAATCAGTTTTTTTAAAGCAATTTCATATAATAACTAAGATAAAGTGTACTAGTTTATGTGAAAATTAAAATATCTCTTATCCTAAAGATCACTTCAAAAATGAATAAAATAGCAACACATCAGAATTGAAAAATTGAACATCAGTTCATAAACTTTTGGTATAGAATAGGTCCTGTTTATGTTATTTTTTGTTAATTTTTACCCCATTTTTCCCTTTTTAGTAATAATAATTCCTTTTTCTCTTCTTAATTTTAGCATTTTTTCGTAATATGTACCAAATAAATCTCAAAACCACAATTTTTTTTCCATATCTCCATTTTTTATTTAAAAAAGTTGTTGCAAGTAGTCGGATACCCTTAAACAAAATAAGCCTAACTAAAAACCTAAACTAACTTCCTTTTCCGAAAATATTTCAGATAGAATGAAATTTCGTTTTCTGACTCTCATGATCGACTGTTTTTCCCAGCAACTTGGAAAAAATTCAACGAATAATTAAGTGTCGTGTCTATGAATGAATGCGATATCACTTATAAATGAAAAAAACTTAACACACACAGTAAAATGTTTCGTTAATGTTAGCCTTATCAAAATATGCAAATTATTACGATGATATATTTATTTCATGAACTAAAGAAAATATTAAAATTGTATGGATTTCTCGTAGCGAAATATTTTACAATAGATATTTAAGTTTCACTTCATGGCTAAACTACTAAAACAAGATTACATAAACGAATTTAAATAGATTTAGGAGGTTGTTTAAAATCATCATATCTCTCAAGAATTCAGTTATAAATGTTCTCCAATGCGCCTATTATTTGTTCTAATAATATCTCTCAATGTAAAAACTCGTTTCAAACAGTATAAAAAAACTATTTTCAAACTTCATGTTACATAGTCAAATATTTTTGAATAGTGCTTTTTATTTTATAATATTGAATATTATTTTAAGAAAACTGTAGCAAAAAAGTTAGAAACGTTTAAAACCATAATCATGCAATGCAAATGAAACTTCTTTAAATTGTAAATAGTGCCTTTTGAATGAAAATTCATTTGAAAGCTGACGGAAATAATGGTTTGATAATAATATGGCGAGTTCACTATTTTGTACAGATATTTCTATTTTAAAAAGAGACGATTATAAATGTACGTAATTGATAAAAAAATAAGGTAAGTTGGATATGTAGTATTAATTTATTATCTCATACAATTGGTAATTCAAAGATTTATCTAGTAAATTCTCTAAGTGATTTACCGTTAAAATCATGCATTTAATTTAGCAGTGTAAGCGATGAAAACCATCTATGTATTTGTTCAGAGAATTAATTAAATTTTAAATTCATAGGCAATCTTAGAGTTTTGCGCATCAGAATTTACATGCATTTAGATTAAGAAAAACATAATTGTAACTTCACTCAACTTTTATCTTTAATATATAAATGTACAAATGCTATATCAGTATTCTTAAAGTTCAAGTTATTAAAATCCTTCGTTAATAAAACTTTTTTGATATAATTTTCTTTCCTAATTACCAGCAACTACTAAGAAAGTAAAAAAAAAAATCTCATTTTGAATCAAAAATTGTTTTTAAAACCTCTGTTAAAGCAAAACTGCATTAAAAATTATACATGGAAGATAAAATTTCACAACAAACTTCCTAGATATATCGATTCCAATATACTGTATTTAAATTAATTTTTTCTCATGAAAAAATTTATTTGAAAATAAAATGCTTGTTGACTGTAAGTATAGATTTGGTCCAAATGCTTACAAATGTTTTTTTTTTTCATAAGTGGAGAAAAAAAAAATCCCTTTCGGATTTTTAAAATTCCTTTTCAATTAGTAATTAAAACTGATTATTTAGTTTAATTACTAAAATATTTCAATAAATAAGTTTTTATAAATCTGATGTAACATGCACAGGTATGAAATTTGAATTGAAGATTATCAAAGAGGAAAATCTCCCTGTTTTTTCTTATAGAAATTCTTTAGTAATCCAAGTTAATGTTGCCAAAAATAAAGTATTTAAATGAATATTAATAAAAATACATAAATAAATAAAGATAAAATATTTTAATACATCATTAAAATATTTTTAAACATATTTGAAATTATTTCAAAATTAGCAAGTGAAGTTAGAAAAATGAAAAACCAAATGATCGCTCAAGTTAACTGTTTAAAGGTCGAAAACACTTTTTACTCTACAAACAAAACCAAATGTGGAAAAAAACAACAACAATAAGAATCGAATAAGAAACACCCACCTGCAAATATTCATTAAGACTATTTGGATCTCTATTCACCACATCCATGACAATAGTGGTAGAGGCTTTATTAGCCTCACCACCCCCAAATATCGTCGAGGCGGCCGTCCTAGCAGGTATCGCTTACTCTTACGGGATCGTGTGTTCGGTCGGCCTGTTTTGATATTCCTAACGATCACCAGCCCACTTTTCTGACACTTCCTTTTCTTCTAAAGC
Organism: Trichonephila clavata; assembly: GCA_019973975.1. Lineage (NCBI taxonomy): Eukaryota > Metazoa > Arthropoda > Arachnida > Araneae > Nephilidae > Trichonephila > Trichonephila clavata. The sequence goes on from BMAO01008556.1 coordinate 50,444, forward strand.
GTGCGCTAGAGTGAAAGCCTACACGGCTAAGAGTTTTTCAATAAGTGTGAGTTGCCATGGTTACTCTTCCAGTATACAAACCCATTCATGATGAGAAAAAAAATGTGCTTTTTTTTAATATTCTGTTTTGTTTGCTCTTGCTGCGAAATCTTGTAATACTGATGTGATGATATGTTTGGGGAAAGTGAAAGCAATTTTGATGGACTGGTGCAATTTTAGAGTTTTGTTTTTGGAACAGGGCGAGAGTCGTGTGTTTACCTTTTGTGTGCTGTAATTGTTACCTTAAGGAATCCGACTACCTTAAAATTGTGAATTTTGCCAAAATTGACAATATATATTTTTTTTAATGATTTTATTTTATAGGCCATCGTATTAGCTTTATAAAAGTACTAAGTTTATTATTTTCCGTTGACTAGAACAAAAACTACAAGTGTTTTAGTAAAAACAGATACCATTACCTTAAGCAAGATATATGTCATACTTTAAAACGCGTTTGACTCGAAACGTGTTTTTTTTTTTTTGAAAATACTCAAACGGGGACAGCGATTTCTCAAAAAGTTTTGAAAATAATGAACAGTGAAATTTTTTGTGTATATGTTCTGTGTAATAGTAGAAGTGTTTTAACGTTCAGATTTATCAATCACTGTTTTATTACAAAATTTACAGCCCCTTATGTGAATATAATCACTGTTTTTTTTAAGAAATTTCATGTAATAACAAAGATAAAGTGCTGTAGTTTTTGTAAAAATTAAATATCTCTTAGCCTGAAGGTCATTTAAAAAATGAATAGCATAGAAACACATCAGAATTGAAAAATTAAAATTTGTTTATAAACTTTTGGTACAGAATGGGCCGCGTTTTTGTTATTTTTTGTCAATTTTTACTCATTTTTTCCCCATTTTAGTAATAGTAATTTCTTTTTCTATTCTTAGTTTTAGCATATTTTTCTTAAAATGTACAAACTAATCTAAAAACAAAAAAAAAAAAAATCCCCATATCTCCGTTTTTTTTTTTTTATTAAAAAAGTTGTTGCAAGTAGTCGGATACCTTAAAAGGAAGTCGAAACTTAATAGGAGGTTTGTAAATACTCATTTTATTTAGAACCTTTGCTTGTAGAGAGTAACAGATTCAGTAATGGAAAAAAAATAAAACGGATTTTCGGTTAAAAGTGGTTAAATCATTGTTCTTGTTGCTCTTTATAAAAACACATTTTCTCGATTTTCAGACATTCGAACTTACGAACACAATAAATAAACAAATGAAAACAGTAAATAGGAGACAAAAATGGCATCAGCAGTACAATAATACGAACATAGATTGAAGTATTTGTTTTATTACAGATTTATAACCCATTTCTGTGAAAATATTCTAGTGCAGCGGTTCTTAAACTGTGATCCATGGATCCATGGGGGTCCCCAGCACCTTTCTGGGGGGGGGGGGTCCACAAAGGTCTCTCAATATACGAACATAGATTGATTAAGTTTTATTTACAGTTTTTATAACCCATTTCCGTGAAAATATTCTAGTGCAGCGGTTCTTAAACTGTGGTCCATGGATCCATGGGGGTCCTCAGCACCTTTCTGGGGGGTCCACAAAGGTCTCTCAATATACGAACATAGATTGAATTATTAAGTTTTATTTACAGTTTTTATAACCCATTTCCGTGAAAATATTCTAGTGCAGCGGTTCTTAAACCGTGGTCCATGGATCCATGGGGGTCCCCAGCACCTTTCTGGGGGGGGGGTCCACAAACGTCTCTCAATATACGAACATGGATTGATTAAGTTTTATTTACAGTTTTTATAACCCATTTCTGTGAAAATATTCTAGTGCAGCGGTTCTTAAACTGTGGTCCATGGAACCATGGGGGTCCCCAGCACCTTTTTGGGGGGAATCCACAAAGGTCTTTCAAAATTTCCCTCTTCAGATTTTGAAAGGCCCCGTGGAAAAATTGAAAGTCTGCCATTCTAGACTAGGTCACTAAACTGCCGCCAATGAACTCCTAAGTCCTTTAGACATGTGTTGGGTGTCAGGGGTACTTAATATCTTGGGGTCAGCGATGTCAGGTTGATACATAAGGGGGGGGGGGCTATCAAAAGTTTAAGAACCGCTGCTCTAGTGTCCAAAATTAATGTTATCAACGCATTTTTCTTATAATAAATAGAAATATATACCCTTATTTTATTTTTTAAAAGTGATGACATACAGAGTAATTTAGGAAATGATTTCAATTTGCGCATTTAGTTTCTATGTAATGGTGAAGATGGTCTTTTACTAAAAAGAAGCAAACTTAACTGGAATTTGAAGTTGAAAGATTGAAATTTCCTAAAATTGCCATATTTTTGAGGAGGTTTTCTGTTTTTAAGCAACACCAGCCACACGGCTTGCAATTAAATGACTATATGGGACCATTCGAGCTTTGAATTGCGATGAAGAGCCTTTGGTAGGTTTGAAGCTGAACTAAGTTTCTAGTTGACACAAGCATCTCGTATGGTAGTCTCCAGATTATGGTAACAGTCTTAGACATCGGGTAAGATCACTAGGAGGTCTGGAGAAAATCGAACCAAAGCCACATCTTCTGAGGATTATTATGTGGCTTTAAGTGCAAGGCACTATAAATATGGCTATCAGGTATCTGTCTCAAGATCTCACGGCCGTTTCTAGAAAATGGTATTGAGACAAACCCTCTAGAGAGTTGAGAGGCTAGTTGAGAGGAGTCTTTTCACCCGGAAAACAGCGATGTGCGTTCCACTCACGCAGTTTTACAAGATACCTTGTCTATCTTGGATAGAGCAAGATTGGCATCGTGATCTTTTCAGTGACGACTCGCGGTTCCACACGCAAAGTGACTCTGGACGAGTTTTCATTTGGAGAGAACCCGGGAAACGCTATCACCCTCCAAATATCAGAGAAATCGATCACTTTGGTGATACTGGCATCCTTGTATGAGGAGGGATAATGTTAGACGCGCGTACACCATTCCATATGTTCTCTGTTCATACAGTGACAAATGAATGCTAAAGGGTTGAAATTCTTGAAATTTGGGCATGATTTTTTGAAGCGCTGTTGGAGACCAGTTCGTTTTTATGGATGATAACAATCGACTACATAGAATTGCATTTGTAGACGATTATTTGGAAGAAGAGGTTATTCGCCGTATAGTGTATAGTGAGGTCTCCAAAACTCAATACCGTAGAGCACTTGTGGAGTGTTCTAGGAAGAGCCATTGCATGTCGACAACCTTCTCCAAGGATTCTTCAGGTGTTAAAAGCCGGGTTTTTTTTGAAAGAATGGAAATGGAGGGGCATTAACTCTAATTTCCATTTCGAAGTAAGAATTCAGTTCATTGCCATTGAAAAATTAAGGAACCATTTAACACTACTACTATAAAATTGTAATGCTTGTCGGTTCCTACTTCCCTCTAATCCTCCTTGTCTACTCTCGGACCCGGCTAGATGTGTGGGAAAAACTGAATAATCAGTTGACATGATTCATTCTAATTATTTTACTGTCACAAAATATCAATCAAGCACAACAATAATCCAACTAAGAAAGTTGATCAGCGTGCAGAGCGCGAAGGTGAGACCCGTTAGCCTGGGAATAATAATACGGACCCTCAACTGATTCCACGATACAAGCTCAATTTCAACTCCGCAGCGCTCTAATAAGTTATTCTTTAACTTCTAACTAAATAAGGCTCACGATACCTGTACTCTTGTGAAGTCCTACTGTTGAGGCCTTGAACGGTAATCTTTAACTGGATTCAATCACCTCCGAGTGATTCTCTCTTGGAATTCTTCAATGGACACTTTTATAAACTTAGATTTGCACTTAGTAAATTCTCGATCCTCCACTCACCAACCAACTCTCAAAACTCGCGAATACAGAATTTATATAATATACTTAATTTGCATAATCACGTTTTCTTCCTTCGGTGAAAGTTGGTTGGTAAAAATATTGCCCCAGAAACGTCCCCAAGGGGTTAGTCATAGACACGTATAGATCCGTCACAAAATTAATATCCTTCATAACCGTATACTTACTATTAACGTTGCCGCAATATACATTGTACCAGAGAAATAAATGCATATATATCAATACATATATGCAGGAGTCGCACGCACGCACACATACACACACGATTTTTTCTAGTCAACTCTACTTGCATTTCCTTCTGTTTTATTTCAATAGTTATTTAAAATCATCAAAACGCTTCCAGAATTTATATTCTTAATTTTTGAAGTTTTTTTAAAATTACTTAAACTATTCCTTTTTTATATAATTTTAAGAGTATATTTTAAAAAAATCACCATTTCAATTTTTCCTACATTTCAATTTGAAATGTCAACTTACATATTTTTTTAAATAAATATTACATCATATTTTTATAAAGAACCCCATGGATTTATTTATGAAATATAATTTTAACCAATAAAATTATTATTGAAAGAATTCAAGTTCCTTTTATCTTTCCACACACACGCATGAAACTTTTTCATATAACTTAACAACATATATTCTAGAACTTCCAATCAATCAGGCAACTTGCAAAATTTCTGTTAAAGCTATCAATTTGAACAAAATAATAATAATAAAAAAAAAAAAAAAGATGCAAATATTCGTGCAGAAAATAATACTTTTTATGAACATTTAATATTCTGACACTTTGCCGATTTTAAAAATATAATATAACCATTTTCCCATTCTTCTGGGGTTTGGCAATGCTATCAATACATATGGTGGCATTAGTTTCAAATACTAGTCAGCTTTATCACTATAATTATTTCTGGCTTCACATACTCATAATGTACATCTTTTGTATCATTGAGGAGAAGAGGTAACACGTAATCTTATGACAATTTTTTTCCTGTTTTGAATTTGCTTATGCACGCGACCGATGAAACGCTGTGTATTTTATCTTCTCATATGGCTAAAGACAAGTATATATTTTTCCTGTGAATGTCCAAAAAGGTATTATTAGTGTTTCTTTTAATATTAGAAATATGAAATGCAAAAATCATGTTGTTGAATTAGAATTTTTTCTCTCCATAAATTGAGATATTGATTTGATCTTGTGATTATTTCAGGAATTGAAATAAATTTGACTTCTCAAATGGCCAGTGAAAATGATTTTTTGCTGCTATATTGAAATTTTTTAATGAATCTAGCATAAATACAATCTCATTATCAACCAGATATCAGAAGTACCATTGAAAAAGTCATTCTTTACATAAAACGTACAATTTTTTTTCCATTGTTTAAAGTACATTAGCTTTTATACCTTTTACAAAACATATTTTAACTATGGAATATAGTTTTTCAGGATACCATTTCTTTGAAATATGTAACTTTTTTGTTGTATTGTTACTCTTATGTGTTTTCTGATTAAAAGAGCTTCGAAAGCTAATTTAAAAAAAAGTTTTATGAATAGTCTTTTGGAAAATTCAGTGGAGTTTTTTGGCAACTGGTTGGCTCGATCTATGTTTAAAAAAATCTACAAGAAGTCTAAAATGAAAAAAAAAAAATTTTGTTGCATAAAATAAAAAATAATTTTAGCCACCATTAAGGGTATATATATAGATATATACTCACTATATTTAAAAGATTGAATTTTTAAATTTTTACAATAAAATTTTAAAAACTGAGTTCAAATTGTAATAAATAAAAAAACAACGAATTTTGTATGTCAAGAGATGGAATACACTTGGTTGCACCGGAATATCTATGGCGTTTGTGTTTTAGTTCTAATATTAGTATATTGACGTTCATTGCAAATAATTTTCGCATTTTTCGAAAATTATTTATGTAAAAATTTAAGTGGCGAATTGCTTAACACAAAAATATGTCAAATAGAAAGCCAAATGACGATGAAACACTTCTTGACATAGATATGGCAACGTTACAACTCTTAAAAAATAAAAGAAAAAAATTATTAATAATTTGATTCTTATTCAGTTCTTTCCCGAATTCTTGATTGCGTTGATACATCAATAGGTTTATAAAAAATGCTTAATTCTTCTATAAATTTTACTTTAACACAATACGAATATAAAAGAAATTTATCACTGTTATAATATAATTTTAAGAACTAAACTCATTGTAGGTGAAAGTAGAGGGGAATTTGAAAAAAAAAAGTGACCAGATATAATTTAATAGCAGTTATAAAAGAATACTCCTTAATGGTTAGTGAAATGTAATTTTTTTATAGTGAGTTATTTTTTATATACATAAGATTTTTCAAAACTCTTTTAGTAAATCCAAGGGGGAAGAAACCTCAATAATTTTTTCTCTCTCCTGAATTAGGAGAAAAAATCCTTTTTGCAATTAAACTTGCTGCAAAGCAAAAAATTACTTTGCCCCCTTAAATTGTGTGTGTTTTCTATTCGATCAAATATATTTCTATCGTGTTGTATTTTTATATTTTAAAAACAACATGAAATATTTAGCATGTACAGTAAAATACGTTCAACGCGAAAACGCTTAATGCGAAAGAAATAATGCAACGGTACCGACAAACTACTACGTATTTTCATGCCTTTTCTCTTAACACGAAACGAAAATCGCTTAACACGAAAAGATTTTCCTTTTGGGAATGAACAAAATATGGAAAACACCAACCTCAATTGGACTGTCCTACTGTATCATTGGAGGAATTTGTCTCAGTAGATGATGATAATGTGTGTACAGCTCCAATTATGGCAGACAAAGACATTTGTGAGTTTATTCAAAGATAAAAAAGTATCGTTGATGCAGATTCCGACGACGAAAATGAAATGAATAATGCAGCTCCCCTGTTCCCACATCTTCCGAAATGAGGAACATCAGGAAAAGTATGCGCAGTTATTTAGACGCACATTTCAGTAGTGAAGTGATTAATAAAATGGACGACATCGAAAAATTTGTTGACAGTTTGATGTTAAAATAGACAATGCAAAGAAAAATATCAGATTATTTTCCAAAAACTCAATAATTGTTTTGTTTTTTAAAAATTGTATTTGTATTAAATACATGCATATATACATATCTATGAAAATAAAATAAACTCTAATTGTCTTAATTAAGTTTATATATGTTTTTTTTTTGCAATATCCTTTAACAAGAAATTCTTTTAACATGAAAAAATATTTCAGTCCTCTCAGTTTCTTTCGCATTAAGCGATTTTCACTGTATGAATGCAATTAATTAACTTCTACTTATACTGACAGAACGAAATTAGAATTAACTTGATTTTTACGATACAAAAAAAAAAAAAAACAATAGGCTGTAAAGGCAGAAAATTATAGCTAAAAACTACCCAATTCATAACTATCAAATGAGTTTTGCAGTTAATTTATGCGAAACATGACGAATCAGTTGACATACCAGAACACCTAATAAATAGCATTCGAAACGAGTGTGGTTCTTGATTTCCCTAAGGTCTAGATCTGATTTACGAATAGAATGAGAAACTCGAATTACAAAGTGTGAAACCTCTTACTTTAGAGCATTTTGCTCCAAAGATTAATTTTATGTTTAGGGTAAAAAGTTTTTATGCTAACTTACAGCAGCTGTTGCTGTGTTCCACCGCCTCCTGTGACTTATCTAGGTCACCCGGAAACGTCAGTGCTATCACGCTAACTTGCAATGAGAAAACGTTTCACTACTGAAACTTTCAAAGTAAATGTTTAATAATATGAGCAAAAAGGACATTCAATAGTTTAAAAAAAGATTTTCGAGAATATTATTGAGAAGTAATTAGAAATGCTTCGTTGCAAAGGGTTTCTCCTTCTTTTGTTCTACTTTTACAATATTAAAGTGCAGTAGTTACAGTACACCAGGGGTGGGCAGACTTTTCCAGGGTACGGGCTACTTCTAATTTTTTCAAGGTGTTGCGGTCCACCCAGTATCAGTGGCCCACACGGGTCCGGACCCTCCTCCATTGCCCATGATTTTTTTCCGTTTGATTATCAGCCCATGCATATAGTACGTAAAATTTAATTAAGTATTTGTTATAAATAATTTTTATTAACAAATGCTAATTATTTATTTAATAATTTATTTCTTACTGTTCTTTGTTGATAATAAAAAATAAATGAAATAAAACATTTTCTTCTAAAGTTAGTTCTCGTAACTATAGTCAGTAGAAGACTTAGTCTGTGTACTGTCAGCCAATCTATCTTGAATATTTCCGTATACAATTACTAACGGCTAATCTTCAGGCGGTCACTCCAAATTGTCTTCGCGATCCACCGGTCGATTGCGGTCGACGTAATGCCCACCCCGGCAGTACACTTTTTAGTGCAGTATAACATGCAGCATTTCATTTATAGATGCACTAGCCGATACCCGCCCGCTTTGCTGTGCACTTCATGAAATTGTGTGACGGATCTATACGCGACCTTCAACTAACAAGTCCTATTGGGTATTCTTGGGGCAGCAAATTTTAACCAATCTTCTTCTAAAAGAAGGAAACGTGTTATGCAAATTAAGTTTATTATATTAATACCTTCTTCACGAGTTTAAGAGTTAGTGAATTGTGAGTGGATTAGAAGCGAAGTGAATAGTGAATAGTTAGTGAATTGGCAGTGAAGCGAATAGGTAAACAGAAAGTTAGAAAGGCAGAAGTTTAGTTAACAAAAGGTGACAAGACAAGGTGAAGATTACCAGAATTGGTTTAAGTCCTTGTAAAAGATTATAACCAAGAAGTGTTAAAGTCTAGTTGGATTGAGTAGAAGACTGCATATAAGTTCAGGTACTGTCACCTTATATTAAGTTGATGTTTAAAGTGTTAAAGTAGTAGTGAGGACATTAAATACGTAAGCTCTGTGTAAAGTAATATTAAGAAAGAGCCCCATTATTGAGCATATTCTCCCCAAAAGCGCGAATCTCGTCTCTTCTCTCTATTGCTTGACTGAATTATCCTATTTAAAGTGTTATTTGTGTTTGAATTGATTATAGTGATAAATAAAATAATTTGAATTTATCATGTCGAATGATCCTTTAATTCCTTCCACACCTTTAGCTGCGTCACAGGGTAGAAGGGATTTAAACTAGAGAGTTTCATATATACTGTTTATATATATATATAAATTATTGATATCTAAGTTTCAGCTTTAAGCGTTCGATTGCATTGAAAAATATTCTTGTAACGCTCACCTCTTGATTTAAAAAGGACAAGACTTCTAAATAATAATTTCTAAAATTGAAGTATAATTATCTTTTACGCTTTTTCCCCATAGTGGGTTTCCGCAAAACCCATTTTTAGTGGATTTTTACTCAATAAAGTATGCTTACCGAATTTCAAGACTAAATCTAATAATTTGAAAGCGGAAATATATATTTATCGATAGACTTCGAAATTCCTTTTGCGATTCGATTTTCGTAGACACATTCTTAGTGGATTTTAATGAAGTGAATTTCATCATCTACAATTGCCCGAAGGATAAGAACTCCCAGAAATCTTGGTGGAATAATATTAAAAATATTTTCGTCAGGCCTAGAATGAAAGTTGTAGCAGAATTCCGTCTTGCTGGTCATGACTGCCTTGATAGGCATTTACATCTTATAAAAGTTCTTATTGACCCATGCTGCATGCCCTGTAAGCTTCGGGAATCTATGTACTGTACTCACTTTATGCGTTATCCTACGCTATGCGTTAAGAGTTTGTAGGAACGTTACTGGGAAGTTAGGGACCAAATGGGTTCATAGACTTTTTTTCCTCTGTCCTTTTATTGTTCTTTCTTCTTTTTCTTTATTGATTTCATTTCTTGTCATTGTCTTTTGTACTCGCCATTGCCCGAAGGTTTTATGAAAGAGAGAACTGTATAACTAGAACAGAGGTCGCCAAAGTGGTGGTCTACGGACCACTAGTAGTCCCCGAAAAATTTCGCTGGCACCCAGAAAAGTGTGGAATATATTAAGTCATCATGTTAAATTATGTTTTAAGATGCATTGAAGCATAATTCCATTCATTACAATACGTGAAAAGTAATAAAAATTCTACTTTATAGAATAACACCATTTCACATAGGAATGTTATAATGAAAAAATTTTGATATATACCATTTTTTCATTGTTTTTCTTATACAGTTTTTGTTTATTTTATTATGGTTTATTAATAAAGCTTTCATAATTTAGTTGCAATTAATAGTTTCATTTTATTAACCAGGTACATTTTATGTGTTCTTAGAGAGAGATCCTAATTATTTTTATAAACATATTTAACACTTAAAAAATTCTATCAGTGGTCCGCGGGATTTAAATTATGAACTTACTGGTCCGTGAGGTCAAAAAGTTTGGCAACCGCTGTTCTAGAAGATCCTTTGCTTACGTTTCGTTCATTGTGGCACACGAGAGTATGTTTAGCATAATACAGGAAGCATGCGTCTTGGACCAGTCTTCAGTGGAGAATTGTGGTTCTTACAGACGCAACAAGATTTGGTCTGGATGTTGATTTTCAGCGTTTTTCTGGAGAGAACCTGGGACACGACAACAACCAGACCAAGGAAAATGACCATTAAAGAGATGAATGTGTAACGGTTTGAGCAGATATTATGCTGAACATCCGCGCACCCCTGTGTTTGATAAAACTCCCCGACTTCTATGAGTTACAGAGAGGAAATCTTAAGAGTCATATGTTCGACCTATTAAGGGTACAGTTGCTCCTGGGTTCCTGTAAATAGAGGACAACACTCGTCCATATAAGGCACAGCTGGTCGTCGATTACTTGGAAAATGAGGATATTCACTGCATGGATTGTCTAGCCAGATTTCCTGACATTTACCATTTAAAATATGTCTCTGGGAAGAGAAGTTGCACCTCCCCCCCCAGAACCATCCCATAGCTAAAAATTGCCCTGCTGCAGGAGTGGGATCGACTGCCACAAGGACCCTTCAACTGCCTCCTCCTCAGTGTGCAGTCATACTGTGTGATCTTTCGAATTGTGAAAGGAACAAGAGCTTCTTTTCTGCTTAAGCACATGGCTAGAGCGCAAATCACTGGAGGGCGAAAAAAGGAAAAAAATTAAAATTACTACAAACATACCACCGCCTAGCCAACTATAAGAGAAGCATTTCTGCCCTTAACAGAGTAAAGACTGAGTGAATATTAACTTCGCACTGTTCAGCTACTCGAGGCCTTCCGGCGATGGATGAGTAAGGTAGGTAAGAAGATAGTAAAACGATAGATAGATAATACGATAGTAAAACGATAGAAAATAAGATAGTAAAACGATAGCTAGATAATAAGATAGTAAAACGATAGCTAGATAATAAGATAGTAAAACGTTTAGCGAGAAAAAAGATGATAATGAACAAGTTGAAAAAAAAACAGTTCATACATGCTCTATATAGATATTGCAAACAATTTTATTAATTTACTGTACTAATTTACCAAAGAGAAGGGATGGGTCCATGATGCCGTATGGTAAGAAATGAACAAGAGTAACCAAACCATGCCACTCTCCTTTCCTTACGGTTGCCTGTCCAGGACACGGCGGGTCTATAAGTGGTGGCTAATGGAAAGACTGTAAAGAACAAAAACAAATAAAGGAAAAAGAGAAAGGGAGTTAAGGGAATATCCCTCCCGAACCATAACTGGCAAGGTAAAAGCTTAAGGAGGGAGGGCTCTGTGAATAAGGGGGGGGGGGAGGCAACAATTTGAAATGTTTAGGGCAAGTTAAAAATGGTCCTGGAGGAAACAACATACTTCATATTTAACTCATTTTCAGTTTGATATCATAGCGTGGATTTTAGGCATCCCTGAACTAGTAGCTTTACTGATAATTATGCATACATAAATTAACATTTTTTCTTTATTACAAATATCTATTCATACCGAATTTCGTTAAAAGCTGACCATTAGAATTTCAGAAACACGACATAATGTGCAAATTTTCTTAAATCTGCACATGAGTGTACACACAACTGACTTCAGTCTTCCTAACATTGAATTTTTGTATTTTAATTTTGTCCAGAATAATACGAAAACGTAATCGAGAAGCGAATTTCAGTAATATAATGTAACTGATCTTTCTCCACTTAAAGTTATAAGGGGTGGGGTGGAAGACATGGAATAAAAATCATCATTATGTATTTTCTCTATCTTATTGTCATATTTCATATAAAAGTGCCTATAGTTTTTATTTATCTATTCAATCTGATATTGCTAAATGAAATTAGGTAATACCAAATCTTTTTAATGAAGCAAATATATTTTTATTTTGTGTTTTAACTGCCATAAATCTTTAACAATATCCATTATCAAGTAAAATAAATCAATAATATGCTAACTGTTAGATATATGACTGCAAAATCAGACCGGGAAAAATAATATAATCTTCTTTAAACGTCCGTGAAGTACAATCGAATAAATCTTGATATTGATGTCCTCTCAATAATAGCACTTTCCCTACACACTTTCTGCTGAAAATCTCTTTCAATCCACTGCGTAAATCGAGCCAATAATACCCATCATCAATTTCATTCAAATATCCAAATTAAATGTTTTTTTTTACCAGAAAAAAAGGAGAGATCCATTTATTTGATTGTATTATGTTTTATTTCTGTATTCTATAATCTTTTTTTGTTGTTCTTTGTCGCTAGAAGATTCTAGTATTTATCGTATTTTTAGATCCTTCTAGAGGTTGAAATATTCAGAGCTGTATAATTGATTGGAAGTTCTGACACAAAAACCATTTGAATTTTTGTTCTTTTTCGAGCGTCATTTTAATCTTCTAAAATAAAAAGGTAATTGTTTTTCTGGTATATATTCTTAAAAATTTATTATTATTTTTAACATTAGACAATCACTAGAGCTTTGCTGAAAATAATTACACAAATGTTCTTTTTAGTTGAAAGCTATTGAACAAGAGTTACAGGTATCATAGGATGACATTGATTTACATTTAGATAAAAATATGTTAAGCGTTAAGGCATGTGAGATACTAAGAGTTTAGTTTTCATCTGTATTCGTTGAATTTTTTTCTGTTTTGACCAATGAGATTGCTTCCTCTCGTCTCAGGCTCTCCTCACAAAAGTGTTCCAAATTTTTACCTCGGATTTCTTTCCCACATCCTGAATTGTCTTGGCTATGCCCCTTTCACCCTCCATATTCACTCTAAGCTTGGAGTGTGTTTCACAATATTCAACTTAATTTATGGATAATTTTAAATTAATTTAAGTTTTAAATTCCAAGTAATTCTTTTAATTCATGCCTTATATTTTCATTTAAAGCAAAAATTTGTATTAAAGGGAAAGTAGTCGAACTTTTTTACAGTCCTTTCTAATCCCAATACTGGTGGTTAGAGCTCGACAAGGCTATACCAGAGGTACTTCATTTTTTTTATTAGTTCTTCAAATTTTTTGACTTAAGTTCTGTTTGTTGGGATTCAAGATCATATAACAGAATTTTAAATACTAATAAGGAAAGTGTTACAAGGATCTGAGTCATTTAATGAAAAATGTAAGGTGACCGAAAAGTATGTGGCTACACTTTTCTAAAAATAAACAAAGATTTTCACTCATGGTTTTTTCCGTTCCAAAAAGAAATGATTTAAGTTTTGTTTGATGAAACTAGAACTAGTTGGCGCAATTCCCCGCGATTTACAACATTCTCGTTCCAAAATGGTTTCACCTCAAGAGCAAGTGCAAGTTTTAGAAGGCTTTATTGAATTTAAATCTGCGACGCTTGTACAGCGTAAATGGGACACCAATACTCTGGAATTGGAAAGCGCAAAATGTTTTAGATTAAAAGTTCCCGGGCTATCGGAAGAGGTGGTCCAGTACTGTCTGCCTGTGTCTACCTAGATCTGTGGGTATAAAACATTTGGACTTTTTGTAGCTATACGTGAAAAACAATGTATACCAATTTCCAATTCGTAACACTGATAAATTGAAAAGTCAACTGACAGAGGCCATTCAGAATGTTGATTCTGCATTGCTTCATAGAATGTGGCCAGAAATCTCGTATAGATTCGATGTGTTGCGTGCAATTATTAATACTCCCATTGAAATCGTGCAATAAATCATTGTAAAAGAAACTGTGATATTTTCTTTATGGTACATAAAAAACCGTAATTGGATCTCTCTCCCATATTTTAAAAATAATAATTGAAAGTCTATCCATAATTTGCGGACACTCAGTTTGTTCTTTGGTATAGAATATATGAATTTAGTGTAGAAAATGCATGTATTTAATATATAATATATGGCATTTAATATAAAATATATTGTCACGAAGATTGAAATAACCACACGGTTAAACTTAATACGTATTTATTAGAACAGAGAAAACTCCCTTCAACTGGAGGGACTTAGCTTTAATAACGCTAGAAGAATATTCGAGAAAAAACTGGGCATACGGGCGCACTCTGCATCTAATTTACATACGTACGAGAAATATCTGAATAGTAAAGAGAGTTCTAGAATCAGCCAGATTCCAGAGAACTAATATAAATTACATTTTTAAATTAAAACTCCAGTCTTTCGATGAAAACACACTGGCTCGGATTCGAATCAGCGAGCGACGGATCTTCAGTCCAGTGCTTTAACGACCGAGATACACAGTGAATGACTGCACTTCTTCCTTTATACGGCAAATGTAATAATAATAAATGTATTAAAAATATATTCTCAGTGTAATATAACTACAGCTGGCACCTTGATACAATTTTAAAACTAATAAACATAACAAGTTTTGTTGAAAAATAACAGAACTAACAGAGAAAACAAACAGATATAGTTGAAAAGCATAAAAAAGAATGAGTATTCAAGGTCAAATGACGGTCATGCGAAAGAACAATATATTCTTTCAGTAGAACAAATATTAGCTTTATTCAAATTAGTTTACCTTGACTTATCATCAAAAGACGGTAGTTAAATTAAACTTAAAAGAGAAAGACTTCGTGAGATTAACACATGTTCTCTTTCATTTCCCCTCAAGGTGATTGTCATGCACTTGTTTTTATTTTAGAACATCTTTTAGGCTTAACGCTGTTTCGAACGCAGTCACGAGACGTCGTGGACAAAGAATCAGATCAGAGTTCTCATTTCCCTGTGTTACACACACGCGAATTTCGTGAAGTTTGACCTCAGAAATATCTTTTTTGCATGATTAATTCTCATTTACCAGGTTTCCCTACCAGATATCTCGACTAGGTCCACCTACTTATTGAATGCCAACCATTCTTCTTCCGACACACGGAATTCAGTTCTTGTTCTCAAAATATCTATCAAGTGTTGGAAATAAACTAGTTTCTACACACACTTCATGTTCGACGCTATTATTCCAGGAGCTTTAAAAGTTTCTTTTTTTAATTAGTAATTGTAATAAAAAATGGAATTATTAGGCTTAAATCTTTGCATTGAATTAAGACAAAAAAATTAAATAAAACCAAAAGTAAATGAAGAGCAATCAGGACATTTCTAAAACAATATCTCATTTTATAAACTAAATGTGTAAGATAAATTTGTAACGGGTTCTTTTCGCGATTCTTACTAATTCTCTATAGAAAATTTCTTTTAGATATTGTATGATTATAAAACCACTTTCTGTAAAGGAACCGTGATTTATGTTAATGAGAGTTGCTGTTTAAAGTCAAATGAAGAGGTAAGTTGGAGAGAGTTGTCATGCTGAAGCAAAGCCAAGATATAATATTGAAGCTACTGGAGTTCAAGTAAAAGAATCAGACGTGGCAATTTAGAAGGATTAGTATTGCTGTGGATCCAGAAGTCACGATAAGTATTGAACCAATTATTGTAGATATTTAAACGAGTAATTAATTTGACGCCCCTCCCCTAGCTTACTCAAGTTAATTATAAAATAATGTCTTTTATATATATTATTAATTTAATTTTTTTATAATTATATAAAATATTTAATAAGTCCTTTTTACATAAATTTATTTGATTTGCATATAGGGTTCGAATCGCGCGCGATCAACTCCCCCCCCCCCAATTCATTTAATTATTTTTTAAAATTAAATAAATTTATTTAAAAAGGACTTATTAAATATTTTATAAAATTATAAAATAATTAAACTAACAATATATAAAAAAGAGATATATATTATTTTTATTATATTAATTATAAAAAATTAATTTAATAATAATAATATATTTTATAGATTATGTTATATTATACATATTTTTTGCTTATAATATATTGTATTTCACATTATAAAATCATTTTAACTAATTTTTATATAAAATATCATTTAATTTTTATTATATATTTTATTATAAATATTATTTATTAATATTAAATATATTTATAAAGTATAATATAAATATTTATATAATTACAGTAGTTATTTTACTTTATAAAATACAAAATACAATTTTGTTCAATATATGATTTTTTTTCTTGTAATATCCTTAAACACACACACACGAAAAAGTATTTCAGTCCCTCCAGTTTCTTGTCAAGCGATTTTCAATATATTTGGGTTACTACAGTTAATATACATTTGAGTAATTTGACTAAATAATAAACAGATATACTAATACTTCGTTCCTATTTCAACGAAATGTGAATAAAAAAAATTTAAATACTTAAGTAATTTTAATTAACAATCAATTTTATTTGTTCTCTTTCTCTACGTTTTGATTTAATAAGAAACACGATTCTATTAGTAAAGTTTTATTATTCACAAGGATAGTCTCATTCCAGATTTATGAATTTATAAAATAATTTAATTCTACTTTTAAATGAATTATTTTATTTTGTAAGTAACAAGTTGCAAAAATAATCATTTTTCAAAAAAAAAAAAAAATCCTGAAAACACGTAGATTTTGGAATGCACGCAATTCACCTGGTTTTTAAAAATACAGAATACTACATATAATCTTTCCAAAGATTCAAAAGATCAGTTCCTGCAGCCCTTTCTCTAAATTTTTCTTCTAATCTGGCATTTTGAGAGGGAGAGAAATAATTTCTCCAGTCTCCTACAACACCTAAAAAGAAGAAGGAAAAAAAATTATTGAAATGATCTGATCAGTTCATCGGAAGTGCTCGTTTTGGTTTTATTTCGATACCAACGAAAAGGAATGTAACTTAAAAAACGTTTTCGAATGTTTAGCCGAGTTTATCAACAAAGTCACTGTATGGGGAAAATGATTCGTTTAAATTCCTTACATCCTTCATGATTCCTTCCTTTCTGATCATTTATATAGAATACAATTTTGTTGGACGGAATAATACCTTGGAACCTTTGGGTAAACGTTCAGTTTATTATGCTTTTAATATTTATTCTAAAATACCTGTTATATTTTTTTCCTTTAAGAAAATAACTTCTAATAAGAAGCCTTTCATAATATTTAAAACAAATTTATATATGTCAGGTCTGGAAAGTTTAAATCAAAAATTAATCAAATAATAAATAAAAATAGAAAGAACTCTTTACTGCCTCGTAGGGATTTGAGGGTGAATAGGACTATTTAAGATAGAGTGAGCGTACTGACGTAGGAAAGAAAATAATTAAGAAGAGAAACTGGTGACTCCTTGCTGTGATGATGTCTTTTGTTCCATGCGATTAGGCGCCAAGTGCTCGCTATGTTGGAATGGTGATGTATGAACGATAATAAAGTACTAATATTTGAAGATGACGACTTCCTTCATTTACTAGCAGGTCTAGAGCCTGACATATATACATACATATATATATATTCAGTCGTATATCATTAATTTTATTCACTTTTGAGATTTCTGCACAGTGACAAATCTACATGAATCAAGTTGAATATATGGAAGAAATAGTATGATTACTCTTTGGGAAAATCAAAAATATGATCTTGATTATTATTATTATTTTACATAAGTTAGAATAATCTGATTAGTTACTTTAATAGAATTTGCTTTTTTAACCATGCTTTTATTTTTTTCTGGTCGCTGCACCTCTAAAAAATACTTAATATCACGTCTCTTTCCTTGTAATAGTAATAAGGAAATAAGCAATAGATTCTCTTAAAACTAAAACTTATGTTGACACACATATATGTGAGAGAGAAAAGTAACTCACTCACTTATTCATCACGATATCCTTGGAGCTTTCAGACATACATACCTGAAATTTGGCATGCCCATGTTTCTTTTGTTGAAAAAAGATCCGCTTTTGCGTTATCAACTTCTAAGGGGGGGAAGGGTTAAGGAGGCTTTAAACAGTTTTCTTCCATCTTAAAAATTGTTTTGTCCGTTTCAAATCAAGAGGCGAGGGATATAAGGATGCTTTGAATACAATATAAAGTTAAGTGAGTGAGTGAGAGAGTGAATATAAAAAAACGTCGCACTGTTCAGCTACTTGAGGGCTTTTGGAGAAGGACCTCGTGATTTTGAACCATGGTCAAGTGACGCGGACGACACCTGAGCTGGCACACCCCTCTCCTAACTACCACACCACAAATATGGGAGGGCGTTTGAGCTCTCAACAGATGAAACGTGCATCGCTCCTCTACATAGTGGGTCTTGTGGTACTAGGCTAAAACTCATAACATGCCTGCCACGAGTCCCATACCTTGACCACTAGGCTACCGCGGCCACACAATCCAAAATTAAAGGCTAGGATTTAAGAACTTCTCAATAATTTAAAAGCAATGCATAATTGAGATTGAATCCTCCTTCCATCTCTTGATGACTTCAAGTTCGTTTTAGTATAATAAACTTTTTTAATACTTTAATCAACATAAAAAAGAATGGTTATGGATGACATATGAAAAAAAAATATCTAAAAACTCTTATTTTTAGTATCCAAGCCCAATTTTAGTCCCATCGACAGAATTATACGATTCAAATGTGATTGGCTAATTTACTAAATTTTACAAAACTAATTAAAAAATTTTTTTTTTATCAGAAATGCAAAATTTTAATAGGTTTGAATCAGATTGCAGAATGCTTGTTAAGTCAAGAGCTTCTTTCTGTATCTGAATCTTGTATCTCAAGTTTTTTATATATATATTTTTAAAAAAATGTTGTGAGAGATTATTTTTTAAATAGAAAAAAAATTACCTTTCCGAACATATGTGATCCACGGAGTATCGTCCTTTGATGGCTGAGATTCATTCAAGAATAAATTTCTTATTCCAGATGGAATATCGTGGTTGTTTAAAATGATATCCTTGGGCATTTTGTTGAGTTCAATCATGTAATTGTTCATGTGTTCTTTCATGAAACTGAAACTGCTGTGGAGAATCACGTCATTTAGATATTTTTCGTCATTTCTCAATTTTTCCTGAGAAGTTTTGAAAGAGAAAAATTAAAGAATCACAAAAAATAGAATGTTAGCGAATAAAAATTTAATTAAATAGTTAGTATAATCCTGAGACATTTAGCATAATATGTAGATAATTAGAGAGAAATTGAAAAGTGATGAATAACTTTTCTAAATGACAAGTATTATTAGATCAACAAAATTTTAATTTTTGATAAAATTTTGTATAAAAATATACCATTTATTATTTCCCCCCAAATTAACTGAATAATTCCATAACAAAAAATTTATCTCAGTTGATAACATGAAAAATATTAGTATAAAATAACCTTAGACGGACAATAATGGAATTAAATTCTTTTGGCAGTACAATTTTTCAGGATTATTCCTATATCTAATGTTGAAATCCTTAGGAAAAAAACGAAGGTGAGCAGCTTGTAATTTTAATATGTACCGACAGATGTATTTTTTAAAGAAAGTTTCTGCAGAAAGCGTAAGTTGACAACAATAAAAACACATAATATATTATCATAGTTTTTTTAAGGAGTAAAAGACCTATCCCCCCCCCCCAAAAAATTAAATCTGAGAAGAGAGATAAAGAAATATGGTAATGTTTTACGAATTCTAACTTAAAATCCAACGTCTTCCAGGAGTTATATAATGCGACAAATTTATAACCTGTAATTAACATATTTTATTTTATAACCACAAAAGTAATTGCCACTTAAAGAGTGATTTATCTTTAAAACTAGTTTAAAATCCCATTTTTAGAAATTATAAAATTTTAGAATAGGAAATTTAGATTTTTATTGTACAGCAATATTCCGAACTTACGCAATAGGTGGATCTGGGTCATAACAACGAAAATTGGGGTATGATTTCGCATATAAATACATATAAATTATTTTAGGGGAGGGGAGGCAGGAGACAAAAAAAAATAATAACTAAGAAAAATGTTTGGTAAAATTTTTTATAACACCGGAGGGGTTTCATAAAATCTAACTAAGTAGTCTGCCGGCTTGAATATTTTTTTCCCGGGTCTATATTTTCTAAAATTTGTAACCCTTTTTTTTTCAATTAAAATAGGGCCTTCAGTCAAATTCCCAAACATAATTAGATCTTCTGATTTAACTGGGACTAAAGATTCTTTTATTCTATGTCTTGCTTTTTTTTGCTCATGCATTTCTTTGAGCTCATCAATTGTCAGCTCCTGATTATGGGAATCCAACTGTTCTTGAATGTGTCATCGCTATCCACTTTTAAATTTATTTATTTATTTGTTATTTATTTAACATTTATAAACCCCGCGCACCACGCAATGTTTAACACGGGGGCATACAACACAGACAAAAGAGAAAGTATTACAACACAAACATCCATGCCTTCTCCGGGATTCGAACCCAGTCCCTACGGCACCGCAGTCAGCTTCACTGATCACTATACCGGATGCGCGGCTTTTAAATTTATTTGCCTGGCAAGATCGACAACTTCTTCAATCACACTACCAATTTCATTATTTTTTTTTAAATTCTCAAACAAAGGACGAATCGACAAGATTTAAAAATCGCGTAAGTCGAGGTATTATTGTACATATAATAGAAATTAACGCCTTTTCCCGAATAAATTGTTTATTTATTATTTTTTTTGTACAAAAAATTGTGATTAGTAACATTTAAGGTATTTGAACACGTTCGGATTACTTTTTCATAAAATAGCATACTAAAACATTATAAATGCTCTTTTAGGACTCAATACCAATAAATATTACTATATTTAACTATCAAAATTTAAAATAAATTACCCGAATTTTACAAAAATCACAATTATAAGTGAAATTTTAGCAATATTTTTGAAAAACTTCAAAGCAGTTAGAGAAAAAAGTAATAAACATATATTAGTAAAAGTATTACTAAAACAAATTAGATGCATTTATCTAGAAAATGTACTAAAATTTTAATTTTTTATTAAAATTTGAAAATTTTAGAGCTGATTGAGAAAACATTATAAGAAATGTTACATTTTTTATGAGACCATTATTTAAATAACAAGCCATAACTCAAAAAGTATTCATACAATAAGAAGTATTTTAGTACATTCTCTAGGTAAATATTTTGAGTTATCAGACTCGCCATGATAGATTTTGAGCAATTTAAATGCCCACTTCTGGTAGACCAAAAACCCACTTCCGGTTTTTCTAAATTTATAAAATTGATTGTAACTTAGCCTCTAGGTAGCGTAGAAACAAAACAAAGTATGTTTCGCAAAGTCAAAAGACATCTGACATGTTATCGTGGTAAATTCGCAATAGCAACTTAAATCCTGAAAAAAATGAACCGAGTATGATTGGAAGTAATTTTCTATGGAATAATTATATCTTTAATGAAAATTTTATTTAATTAACGCAAGGAGTAATGCAATTTTTTATCAAAAATTATTATTCTTGTTGAATTTGGGGAAGAGCGGTAATGATTACTTATGATAACTAAAATATGACATATATACTTGTGATTTCAAAGTATTTAAAAACTATTGAAAAATAGCGTCAATCACAGTACCACTGTTAGTTATCTAAACATTTCGATTTGAGTTCATTTCGAGCTTGTGTTCATCATTCAAAAAAGCTATGAGGGGTTTGGCATCCAGCAAACTTAAGTTAACTTTAAAAAGTCACCACTCAAAATCATGGAAAGCGAGTGATAGTTTTTTTTTTTAAAGAGCAAAACCACCTTCGGTATATGGTATAAGTAAAAAATGCAGGAAATCTTTAATTTTTTGAACCGTTTGATTCGGAGAAATGTATACGACCACCGAAATCACTGTTTGTCCATTTTCAAATAAGCATTCTGCCGCACATATGTCCCCAATATCTTGACTAACAATACCCAATCCACTTGTTTGAGGATAAGTAATATCCATAGGAGAGAGGAGTCTCACAACATGTGAGTTGTTCTGTTTGCGATAGATCGCAACACCAGCTGCGCTTCTTCTTTGATCTTAAAGTGAGAAAACAAAACAAAAACAAAGATCCCAACACCTAGACCGCAGGGGGGGGGGGTCCCTCCGGAATGTAGGAGAAAAAACAGAACTTCAATGGGAGGGTAGGGAAGAGACACCACCAAGCGCGCTGATCGGTCAAATTAAATAGCGCGCGCTTCCCCAACTTCCTGTTACGCATTTCCGTCCCTTTTCACGAAATCACTCCCACGAATCTCCAGCAATCGAGAGGAAAGATGTTACACATAAAAAAGAAACAAAAATATCTGTCTTGACTGAACTTGGTCATTTTCAACGTGTTCGGATACCTTAAGTACTTAAATTCCTTTTTTCATCACGAAAACTATGCCAATGGAGAGCAAAAAACTTCGCATAATTCCAACGTATTATGCATTTATCACCTATCATTTAAGTACTTAATACTACATCAAAATTTGCCCGTTGGGTGCCGTGGTTGGTTGGTCGCTGGCCTACTGCACCTAAAGTTGCGGGTTCGACGCCGGCCCAAGTCGGTGGTTTTTCATGGTGCAGAAAATCGACAGCGGCCAAGTCGTAGGATTATGCGACATGCAAAAGATCCCTAGAGTGTCTGTTTGGCTTAGGTGCTCTCGGCAAAATTAAATCCTAGTTCAGGTTCGCATCGTCAGAACTCAAATGTCTCCCTCTAGGGAGGAAACTGGGCTTCAAAATTACCTGTGGCGTTTGGCATTCGCCTATATGGTGCCGCACTAAAAAAAAAGATACCAGCTTCTGGGAATGTACTAGATCTGCAACGGTAAAACACCAATCCGCAACCCATTAGAAATAAAAAAAAACATCAAAAATTTCGATTTGAGAACGTATTTCTGACCATATATTGACACAAAATTATATGTTTACATAATTTACTTGAATGAAAATTTACATACCTTATACGGAGAACCTATGAATTCTCCTATTTTTAAAATGCAGGGCTTTGTATCTTTTTTGAGTTGTTCGTAGGTGAAGAAAAGAACGTTTGGATCGTTTCTGTGTTCATACCACGATAGTATAATATCAAAATAGTCTCCAAAATCCACTTCTCCGTTGATGAAAAGCTCGAAGAAATCATCGAACTCTCCTCCCTCGAAGCGGTAACCAGGCATGCTTTCCGTAAATTTATATAAAGAGACACAGCAATCCTTAAAATATTAAACACAGTTATCAGAATATAGAATGCACAATCGTCAGAAATGAAGAGGTAATACTGGATGTCGTAGTTAGTTTGTCGTTGACCTTGTAAAAAGCAGAGGTTCCCAAACTTTTTTGTCTCATAGACCCCTTGCCATGTTTTTCGGTTTTGCGTAGACTTCCTAACTCCCCCCTACTTACCTAATAATGAATTTTTGAAAGTTTATCAATCTTTTTGACATCTGCTATATATAGAGCTATACTTACTTTAAAATATTTAAATTTCTAACTATCGCGAAGTAAAGTGTTTAAGACCTAAGACGCACATGTTAATTAATTAAATAGAAATTTAATTAACACATAAAATAACTGTTACATAAAGTAACTGAGCAACGAATAAATGCTTTTAATGGTAGAGATGAATCTGGTGCTTTATCCATTCTGGTGTTTCTAAAATTGCTGTTATCCGTTTCTAAATTTTACTTTAAGATCTTCTGATCAGTTCCTCTTGTAATATGACATTAGTTTTTTCTGTGACTATATGACTATATTAATTAATGTGACTATATTAATTAATTGCCTACTCTCTCTGTGTGGTGTTACTATATATATAGTCAAAACATTCTCAAACCTATTTTCAAAGTCTGAATAAAGGACATTTAAATGTTGAATGTAAGTTAAAACGTCCTTTTCCTGGCAAATTGTTTGTGACAAATTGAGAAACTAGAAAAATTCTGGACGTCCAATATTATACTTTCCTTAGCTTACTTATGGCAAGAAACACCGAAATGATGGTCCTTGTAACTGCAATTTAGCTTCATTAAATTTAGTAAATAATTCTGTTGAATAAGTAAATCTGGTTTCCACTTGATTAAATTTTCTTTTAAAATTAAAGTCAAGATCTGGTTTAGTGAGAATCACTATCGTAGACCCACATTTACACCTCATGGACCCCCAAATTATTCTTTCGCTTACGTGGACCCCCTGCCTGTTGTCATAGACCCCTCGGGGTCTATATAGACCACTTTGGGAATCACTGTTGTAAGGCGAAAGTTGCGGGTTTGACCCCAGCTGAACTTGGTGGATTTTCATGAGGCAGAAAATCGACAGCTTCCATGTCATATGATTATGCAGCATGTAAAATATCCCTTGAGTGACGGTTTGGTTTGGGTGCTCTTGGCAAAATTAAATTCTCCTAGAACAAGTTCGCATCGTCCGAGCTCAGGTGCCTCCCTCTGGGGAGGAAACTGCACATCAAAATTTCTTGCAGCAATTGATATCGCCTATATGGTGCCGCACTAAAAAGGTATGCCAACTACTGAGGAATATACTAGGTCTATGTGTGTTCAATGGTAAAAATACGAATCCACAGCCGTATGGGAAAAAAATTAAAACGGGAGCACTCCCAGCGTGAAATTTTCTTTCTCGCTTTGTTTTCGAAATTTTCTCTCTTCATGACGAAGTTTTCTTTTGAAGTTAATTATGTTTATTGAATTAATGAATTAATCATTAAACATCATAATCTACAGTTTCTTTTTTAACCATTTAAAATAATATTAATTATTTTTCCAGTTGTAATGAAAACTACAAGTTATCAAGGGTTACTCATTTTTTAGATGATCGTACACTGTTTAGATATTCTACGGTTAGTTAAAAATTGCATTGCATTAATAATTTTAAAAATAACATGCACGCAGGGAAATGCATCTTTACTTATATTATAAAGCTTAAAATAAGATTGATTCAACTTATATATAATATATATATATATATAAGTCGTTTATTTCTTATAAGGATAAATATTTTGTGTAAGGAAAATTAGGAATATTAAACCTATTAGCAAAACTTTTCAATATATGAACAAAAACTACAAAACGCAATAATGCCAACGTTCAAGATAACACCGTAAGTTGGCAACTCCAATTTCGCCTGCCTCGTTCGCGCTGAATTGGTAATCCTGTGCTTCGTTTCATATAATGTAGCCAATACGGTTGCAATAATACATTGTTGCAAGCTCTCGCAGAAAAATATCGCAACGATTGCCTGCACTGGAATCTTTGCGTGAGAAGAAAGACGTTGTCTTATAAGAAGAGATTAACAATCAACGGAACTAAACACTCTACTTTCCAGGAAGCTGCAAGAGCTGCAGGTTTATCAAAATCTGAGGACTTCATCGATGAAGTGTTGGACGATGCAGCTTCAGTGGTGAGTTTAACTTAAAAACTACTGATATATTTTTCAGTGTATTATATCAGTGCAAATATGTATTTTATTTATTATGTCAAAACGCATTTTCTTTTGCTTCCTTTCAGTAAATTAACATATTTTTTAAATAATCTTTTATTTTCGACTTTTCGGTATACCAGTGCCCCCTGGTAGGATTATCACGCCCCTTCCTAGGGGGCACATACCATAATTTGATAACGCTGACATAGTACACATAAATTACAGTTTCACCTTTTGAGCAATGAGAAGGAACAGTTGTATAATTTGTACGGGGAGGGTTGGACCACCATTAGGTGGATAGAGAGTAATTTAAAAAAATTACTCTCTATAGATAGTAATTTAAAAAAATACTTTTGTTATGAATTATACACAAAATTACACTTAAGCTTACAACCGGCTTGGTGGCGTGGTTGGTTTGTCACTGACTCTGTACACCTAATATTGCGGATTCAACCCCGGCCCAAGTTGATGGATTTTCATTATGCAGAAAACCCACAGCGGCCATTCCGTATGATTATACGGCATGTAAAAGATCCCTGAAGTGCCTGCTTGGCTTGGGTGCTCTCGGCAAAATTAAATCCTAGTACAGGTTCGCATCGTCAGAGCTCAGGAGCTTCCCTCTGGGGAGGAAACTGGGCATCAAAATTACCTGTGGCGATTGGTATCCGCCTATAGGGCGCCGCACTAAAAAGAGATACCAGCTTCAGGGGAATGAACTAGGTCTGCAATGGTAAAACACCAATCGACAGCCCATTAGAAATTTAAAAAAAAATAGAAAAAAACATTTAAGCATACATTAAAGAAATTTGTATATTTTTTTCTTTAGAAATTGTACATTACCTTTGGATTTCTGGCTACGAAAATGTATTTAGCTGCAGGTGACCATGGTGCCAAATGAAATGGTAAATGTGTTTTTATGGCACCGGGCCTTTTCATGCATTCTGCGGTTTCCGGTCCTGTCATTTCGAGGAAAGGAGTCTCCATGAAGAATTCCAGAGCAGATTGGAAAGGCTTGCCATCCCTGAAGATGCAGGCGACTATGTTCTGCACCCAAGTGGTTCCACATTTGGGATAGGTGACAATGAACAGGTCATCTGGGCGAGCTTTATATGTTAGAGCAGATTTGTACACTTCTGGCGAAAACAATCCTGGGATCCTTAAACCATCTACATCTTGATAAAAAGGAATTTTTGGCTTCTGTGTGTTGGGTTCACCAGCATCGTTTGGGCTTATGGACATCGCAGCAAAAATTGAGATTCGAATTCTCAATAAAAGAATGTAACTGCGAATAAAATATTTTTTAATGTAATTAAACGATTTGAAACTCTGTAATATTAACAAATGTAGATCTTTTCTTAATTATATATTTCGAAAAATGTTTGATCAACAAGAAAGAAAAATAATTGTTGCGAACAATTTTTTTTACCAATATATATATTATTCCAGGGTTGGGAGAAACGATCGTAGGAGCAGTGCGTCAAATAACAGCAATAACCGATATGGGACTGGAGACAGACATATCCGTAAGGCTTGAAATATATCTTTGTTCCCAGAGCCAGCCTTGAAAATCTAGGCTTCTTCTTTTATGATGTAATGTAGAGAGAAAAGGAGAAAAAAAGTTCGAAAGAACGAGTTTTGCATCGGTGAATAACAGTTCCGGCAGTCGGGAACTGGTTGGGGGGGGGGGGGGAGAAATTTAATTTCAAGTCGAAATGAAAAGATTTTATTTTGAATGAATTTTCTTTTCATTTTACGGGGTGGGGGGGGGGGCTATTACATTGCAGGGAAAATATGATAGAAGACAAACTAGAGTACCCGCACCAATAACACGTCATCGTTTTCAGCTTGGCACATCAGTTGTATCCTAAATCAAAAGTCGCCAAAGTGGTGACCCGCGAGAAAATTTTGTTGGTCCCCAGAAATATGTGGAATATACTTACTCATCATGTAAGTTATGTTTTAAAATATACTGAAGCATAATTCAATTGATAACAATACGTGAGAAGTTATATAAAAACGCTACTTCATAGAATAACGCCCCGATAAGGACAACTTAAGGACGCGTTCACACTACATAGTAAAATGGATGTGTTTCATAAGAAAATATTACCGTGTCAAACCTAGTTGGTTGAAGACGATCTCTGCAAATGTTTTCTAATTTTGATGAATATACACATGAATGAAAATGTGTTGTAACGAAACCACATGTGCAAAGACACCTGCGACTCCCTCCCACGGCCGGATCAGCTTTAGGAGAATTGATCACTACATGTGCAAAACACCTGCAGTCGCTAATATATTGCGACGGACGTGTCTTGGTTAGCCCCGGCAACCTTTGACACGAGGAGAAGCCCATTCCGCCCACGGCCGGATATAGGGAGAGAAAAAGACGCCCGACGAAACTCTCAAATTTAAATTTCATTCATCCTTATCAAGATCTCAGTTTTGACTTTTCATAAAATGTGAATAATCTTTTCTGTGTGATCAAGCGATGGAAATTCTGGTTGAATTCTTCACATCTTATTTATGTGAAAAGGATTTTTCATCTGTCACAGCCATCAAAACACGGTACCGATCTCAACTTGAAACAAATGCAGTTCTCCATCTTGCAGTAACCACGGATCTAAAAATCTATAATCTTATTTCAAGTAAGCAGGAACATCCATCACACTAGGAATGTGTAATGCTAAAATTGATATACTTTAACCATTTTTAAATTGTTTTGTTTTTACGGTCTTTGTTTATTTTATATTATGGTTCATATTAATAAAAAGCTTTCATAATTTGGTTACAATTAATAGTTTCATTTTATTAAATAAGTAAATGTTATTTGTTCTTAGATCACAATTATTTTTATAAACATATATTTAACACTTAAAAAATGCCATTAGTGGTCTACGGGATTTAAATTATGAATCTACTGGTCCGTGAGGTCAAAACATTTGGTGATCGCTGCACTGAATGACTGCGAAAAACGTTGTTCTGTTAGATGAGCTACGATTCCGGAGTTGTAAGCGCTAATGATAGGGTTCGAGTGTAGGTCAGACTCTATGACAGGGTTGGCCGACCCAAATGATCTTCCGGGCAATTTCAGCAAAACTTTATAATCCCGCGGGCCGTACATAAAAATATATATCTTTATATTAGATTTGCACCTATTGCAAATACTTATTGGGGAGCAAATTTAAAACAGAATGAATTATTATTATTGATTTCATTATTTTTCATGTATACAGACACAGATAATATAATATTTATAACGCAATGATCCAATAATGTTTAAATCATTTAAATAATGAGATATTTGTTTTTCTCACAATTCCTTCACTTAATTTTTATCCGTCGATTACAATTGATGTTATAAGTTTGAGCGCGATTTAGGTGTGATTAATTTCGTTTTCGAAAAGAATGATTCGCAGTTGTATAAGTTGAAAAAAAGTTATAGGAATCAAGCGGGTGAGTGAGTGAGAGAATATTAACGCACCACTGTTCAGCTACACGAGGGCTTTTGGGGACGGTCCGCGTAATTTTGAACCATGGCCAAGTGACGCGGACGACACTTGAGCTGGCACCCCTCTCCTAACTGCCACACCAACGGGAGGACGTTTGAGCTCTCGATAGATTTTGCATGCATCGCTCCCCTACACGGCGGGTCTTCAGTGGTACTGGGATCGAACTCATGACATGCTAGCCACGATCCGATGCCTAGACCACTTGGCTACTGCGGCCGCAGGAATCAAGCGGGATGCTTCGGGGTATCGCTGAAATCCAATACTGACCAATTCTAAGTATTTGTAAGTGAGAAGCAACGTGATAAAATAGAAACAATTATGGGATATATTTGTAACAAAACACTACACTTAAAACAAAAATATTGCACAAAATTGTTTTTTGTAAAATTGTGAAGGATCGGTTGGCCACCCTTGCTCTACGAGAACATGGACTCACACTGCTCAACATGTCACTGGGTGATTGCTCTATGATGGTGTGAATCGTTTTACACAACATGGAACCAATCATTGACTGGAAATAGTTATGTTCCACGACTTGCGTGGACTTTATTCATGATTACAGTAAATGTATTTCAGGATTATTTATTTGGGTCCTTACTGACAGTCGGAGCTCGATTCATTATCTACAGGACTGGAGCAATGTATGGGACTTCGTGGGCATACAAATTATCACCCATCTTAAAAATCTAGCCAAGGGAAGGGAAGTCCTCTTTCAGTGGATTTCCTTGGAAGTTAACATTTCTCATGTTAATATCCAAGGGAACGATGCTGCAGACATCTTGGCTAAAAGAGGTTGTTCTGAGCCTCTCAACCGCGACTACACACTAACATATAAAGAAATGTTCTCTATAAAGAAAAAAGCAGTCAGACAAGACTGGCTCACCCCTCCCGCCCATCCTTGGTTCAGTAGGAAGACCCCGGAAAGAGCGTTAGAATTCGGGGGTGACAGAAATGATCAAACGGCCATCTCAAGACTTATAAGTGGACATCTAAGAAACATAACATTCGACTCAGGACTCAAAGTCTTTTCATTGTGCAAAAAATACAATCTGAAGCCGGCATCCCCCGATAACATCCTGGATTGCTTGGGGTTCGCTCTGGCGGATGTTTATGAAAGTCCTCTACTGATGCTTGACTTTGCTAGAGTTCACGGTATCATGGATCTGATCTAGCTGCCGCTAGATCTCTGAGGGATTAGAAACAACAACAACAGGATTAAATCAACAAATAGAATTTCCCATGATGTGTCAGTGAATTATATAACTGAGCCAAAATCATTCGTAAGTGGTTTCAGAAATATTCTAGACCAGAAGTTAGCAAACAGTGGCCTGCAAAGAGTTTTTTAGGCCCAACTAGGCAGTCAAAAAACCAAATATAGAAAAAATGATTTATATATTTCCACAGTGAGGCTCTCGAGCCAATTCAATTGCCAACCCCTGTTCTAAACAGTTTCAGCAAATGACTCGATCACTTAAAGCAGGGTGTTGGCAATTTTTCGAGAGATGAGATCCAAGTAGCGTGTAACAAGAAAACCAAGGTGTCAAAGAGCCATTTGTATGCAGAGAAGTCTTAAGGCATGGGCCCGGAGCTCAAGGTCTCGATTTCGGTGGGAGCCTCATTTTGTTCTCGACTCTGTCTAAATAAGATCATGATCCGGTTAATTTTAATGTGGTCAAATGTTATTCCCGTACATTTTCTCTGAAACACAAGCAATTTCAAATTGCTTGTCAACTGGAAAAAGTGTTATGACTGTGGTATTATGTGTTGACAGTTGTCCGTCTCTACACCTAATATCATAAACAATGATTCAACTCATTTAGTCGAAATGCGGCCATCGGTCTGAGGTAGTGACTACTTTTTTATAGGGGCACAGGGCCTCAAAAATCTCAAGATTTCTCTGGAACCAAGGCTTCAAAGAGTCTTAAGATGTCCCTGTTTGTATGCATACCACGTGCACAAAAGAGTGAGGGGAGGGGATTCCTCGCACTGGTCATGATCAAGACAGTCATACTCCAATTAATATTTTTTAAATAATATTTAAATAAGGTTTTACTCAAAGTAAAACCCTTTTCATTCCTTTAAGAAACAAGAGCTATCTAAGATATTTTTTATTTCTGTGACTCAGTCCAAGAACAACTGTAATCGAAATATTATTACTTTGAAAATTAAATTTTTAAGCTTCCAAACCAATAATGCCGTAAGTTTTTTATTACAGAATCCATATTTAAGCTAACAATTAAAACTGCTTTGGTTATTATCAGAGACTTAACTATCGCCGTATCAAAAATACTGGGCCCCCAAGCTAGATGAACCCCAAAATATATGAGAAAAATCGTAAAATGTTGATGGACCCTAAAAAGGGGGCCCCCACAAGGAATTTTGATACAGGGCCCACACAGGACTAGCTACGCCAGTGGTTGTTATTGAATATAAAAGTATGATTTAAACACTCTTATTTATTAATCCTTTAGCAAAGTGTTTCTTAAACTTCGGATCGCCTTGGCCCTCTTATATGTATCAGCCTGACATCACGGACCCCTAAGAGTTTGAACACCCCTTCCTGACTCTTAACACAAGTCTGAGTGATTTATAAAAGTTCCTCAAATATCCCAAGACTCCTCTGCTACTTATACGGACTTTTTTCAACTCTTCTATGTATTTCTGCCGTTATTAAATACTTATAGACTTATAGTACTGCTACGTATAGTACCTCTGCTACTTATAGACTTATAGCAATGGCTATTTAGTTACAAATATTAAAAAACTGAATTAATATCTTGATGAAACTGCATTTTTTTGTAGAGTTTTCTCATAAAGACCAATTTAGAGATCTAGTCTAGGATGTGGCACCTCTTTCAATTTTTCTACGATGCCTTTTAGAATTTGTAAAAGAGAGAAATCTTAACATTAATTGAAAGACTTTCGCCGGCCTCCTAGAAATTCACTGGGGACCTCTAGGGGTCCTCGGACCACAGTTTAAGAGCCACTGCTTTAACATGTTATAAAATACGTTATGCATTTTTGTCGCCTTTGTTATGGGTTGTAGTTTAATTTTCCATTCATAAGTGGTACTGAACTAATGTATACATTGTTGTTGTTGTTGTCGTATATGACAAAGTGCAAAGGTGTATATAACAAAATAAAGATATAGAAATAAGTCAAATATTGTCAAAGGCGTGAATAACTGCCGTGGCAACATCCACGGCATGATCCGAGTATAGGATGTCCATGCTGTAGTCATTGTCTATTTTAAATAGGGCACCAATAATGGAAGGACAGCTAAAAAAGTGTTTGGGATCCAGTTGCTTTCCTGGGCAGTGCCTGCATTCCACATATGATCTGGATCCATCAGGCAGAATCTTCAAGCTCTTAAAATGTTTTGTCTTTAGTCTGGTTATTGTTGTAATTTCTCGGCTATAATTTAATTCTGGCAGCGAGAATTTTTTTCGTGGGTTTGAGCAGAGCTTTTGTTTTGCGACTGCGTTGGCATCAAAGGCCGTAGTCGAAGAAGTTACAGGTTCAAGTGTTCTGGCTTCAATGGCAAGGAAATCGGCCATCTCGTTCCCTCCGATGTCAACATAGGCTGGGATCCACTGGAGGGTGCATGATTTGCCCAATGCACCAATGAAAAGTAAAAGAGAATTGATTTCTTGGGTGCCCCGAGTGGTGCCCGAAGTAGAATAGTCTCAACGTAAGTTCATGGGTGTCGTAAAAGGCGACTAAAATGATCAGAAGTTCAACCTCTAGGGGCTCTGGCAACCTTCAATTATGACAAGTGCAATATATTTTGATATTAATAATGTATACATTAACTAATGTATACGGGATTGGCTATAGAACCATCATTTCATACCCCGCTCTTCTTGAGATTCGGTTCTTGAGTTGATATCATGTCCCGCGATGGCGCGGGATTCTGCAGCAATCACCTATGTTCTCTACTTGCTGCATCGAAGGCGTGAAGGTTCAACAGTTTAGCAGTCGCTCATAGTTGTTCAAGCATTTAACTTGCAAATTTTGTGTTACTTGTATTTTTGTAGTAAAAATAGAAGTCTGTCGTATCTTAAAAAAGGGGTACAAAATCGGAAACAAGTGTAAAGAAAAGAAAACATACCGTTTTTATATAGAATGACCACACCTAAGCACCTGAATGGACCGCAACACTTTAAAAACATTAAAAGTAGCCCATACCGTGGAAAAGTCCGCGTACCCTTTGTGATGGATCTATACGCGTTTCTACCAATTTTTTTCTTTTTTCTTTAAAACGAAATATTTATTTCAACTAACCTTCATCGAGAAACCAAACGTGATTTATGTAAATGAGGAATATTATATAAATTTGGTTTTCGCGAGTTGAAAGAGAGTGAAGTAAGAAGTCAAGTCAAGTTAAGTGAAGTAAAGTGAAGCAAGTGATCTGTTGACACGTACTTATTGACTAGCTGAAGTTGATACGTTTGATGTGTGCAAGTAGAAGTGATTAGTGAAGATTGAAAAGCAGTGGAATTAAAGATTACAGAGTGTGGAGCCATCGTCATTTGATCAAGCTAAAGAAAGTGCCTGAAGTTTCCCGTGAAGGATCCGAAGCGTCAAGGATTCAGGTATCGTAAACTTGATTAAGTAAAAGCTGATTATTAGTGTGTGATGTAATTGTAAATGAGCGTATTTAAGCTGTCTTAGATTCAGTTGAGGTTCTATAATATTATCCCCGCATTAGAGTATCTCACCTCTGCACTCTACCATTGTTTATATACCTTAATTAGAATTGTGTTGTGTCTGTTTCATAATTATTAAGAATTAATAAATCAAATTAGATTGGAATAATGTCTGTGGATTATTTAGTTCCTCCTACACATCTAGCAGGATTTACAGATAGACAGGAGGGTTCGGATGTAAGGGGTAACCAGAGGTTACCACACCTTGTCATAGAGTGTGTATGGGATATAATCGAAAGATCACTTCGTGCAGAAAATCCCCCCCCCCCGACAACGCTATAGCAATTACAGATAGTGATAGAAGCATTATGGTTCAATACATCTCTTCAGGAAATTTCGGAAGACTTGTTACGGGGGTTCACCCACCCAGGTGATGGGTTCAAAAAAATCAACCCCCCCCCATAAATTGTTTCCTTAACATGTTTAAGCGTGGTAAAGCGAATACGGTGGTAAAGCGATTTTTTAAAATTCGAAGTCGTTATGAAGAAGCAAGTGTAAAGGCCTTATCACACGTACACGTTTGGTGCAATTTTTGTTCCAATTCGTGCAATTTTTACTCCGTTGCCATAGCAATGGCTTTAGAACAACTCTTTGCCAGTGAACTGAGAAAGTTGCTCTAAATGAAAGTTGCTTGAAATTCCAGCCAATGGGGTTCTTCAGCGCCCTACGTCATAAACAAGATGGCGGTAACGGTGGTATCTTCGCATGAAATATGGCGTAATATATTTTAATGATGTACAATATTTTAACGGCGTATAATATTTTAAACAGAATGATGCTCCATTTCTGTTTACCCCCATAAACAAAAGCGCGAGCGAAATAATATTGGATGTTTGTTTTCGAAGCAGAAAAATCAGCGAGTAATGTTTCAACGTGGAGAAAGAACGTGACTGATGTCAGAGCATGTCCTTTTTTTCTACGGTAACCTTTCCCCCTCAGATTCGGCGAAAAGTTGGGCCAAAAAAATGCACGTGTGATACCGCCTTTAGAAGAGCAGTTGTTCGGAGCGCTGAGTTGGCAATCGAAGGCTGAACCTATTGTGTACAGTCGGCTTGATACCATTGACCTTTCTATGCAAATATACGTTCATACAAGTTGGTAAGGGTTTAAAAGGAAATATCTATAGTTATTGAATATTTCGTAGAACTGCCTTAGTCTTCACCACCAGGCACCACCGATTGAGGGTAAGTTAAGATTTTCAATGTTTTAATCGGACTTGAAACTTTAAACGCGTTTTTCTCAAAACTGTGTTTTTCACAATTTCCTCCATCATATCTCAAGAATAGTTTGACCGAATGACTTCAAATTTATAGGGTATACTTAGCACATATATACGCACCAAATGGACTACAATCATTCCAAAATTCAAAATATTTCTACTTTTTACTACAAAAACATAACAACAACATGAAATTCGAAACTTTTTCTTCAGAGGTCTATCAAAAATTTAATTTTTGATATTTTCAATTGAGTATAGTCCATTCTGTGCATTTAAGCTTATAGATTAAAACACCGTTAACTTTTATTTCAAATTGGCCAATCAGCCGAAATCGTGGAAGAAGTGAGCGTCCATTTTTTCGAGGAGGGTGTGTTCAGAGCTCTATAACTTAGGTTCTGCTGGATATTTTTGGCTAAATATCTATATCATACTCTTAAAATACATGTAAATAAATGATAAAAAAAAACTTAAAAGTTCTATCTTTTTGCTGGTTGTCAAAAAAAAAAACAACTCTAAAAATGCTTAAAAAACAGGCCGTCACATGGGTGAACCCCCTTAAATCAGTATCACATCGAATTGTTGCAGTCACCAGTCAAAAAAAGGTCTCACGTGATATTAGGAAGCATACCATGACTTTGTCACTTCAATATATATCGATTTAACAATAAATTTTTCAAAAAATATAAGGTATATATCTTTGTTAAGCTAAAAATAAAAGTTTTTATTTTTCTGCTAAAAATAAAAGTACAGTTCTTGCGTATAATACCGTCTACTAATTTCACCAAAATAAAAACTATTGCCAATTCAAAAAATGTCGCCAAATGCTTCAATCGTTATCAATGGCGCAGCTAAGTATTCAAGGGCCCTAGTGAGAAAAAAAAGAAGAAATGAGGTCCCTATCTTGGTTGGGTTTTATCCAGTAGAAAAGTAAAAAAAATTTTTGAATATTTTAAATATACAAAGCTACTTTATAACATCATCTCTTTATCGTCCTCTGCTGAAAATACACTGGTGTCCAAAAGTTAAGCACAATTGATAATTATGTGAATAAAGAAGCAACTGTAAACCAGAATGGCGGGAAACGTGATATGCGAGTGTAAAATGCATATATAATAAGGAAGCAAATCAAAAGAATGATAATAATTAATTTTATTATCCAAAGTAGCAGTTTGAAAGAAAACTGAGCATAGCAAGGATTCACACTTTAAAGAAAAAAATGAAAGAAAGCATTAATAAAATAAAATACTGATGCTGCAGTTTAATAAGGCGTGTGGTCACCTCTGACAGCCAGGCACGCTGCACAGCGATTTACCATACTTGCCATGAGATGATAAATGAGTTGTGGGCTCAAACGGTTCCAAGCTTCTTGGAGAGCTCTCTTCAGTTCTGTAACGGAGCTTGGTGGGTGCGAAAGGGCTGCAATTTGTCTCCCGAGCTTATCCCATACATGCTCGATAGGATTTAAATCAGGGGAGTTCACCGGCCATGACATGCGCTGGATGTTTTCCGTTTCAAGGAAGTCATCAATCAATATCGCTCGGTGACATGGCGCATTATCATCCATGAATACGAAGTCAGGACCGACAGCACCTAGAAATAAGTGAACATAAGACTCATGAACTTCGTCTCTGTATATTTGAGCAGTCACAGACTCCGTGTCAAAGAAATGGAAGCCTGTGCGACCGTCCATCATGATGCCTGCCCATACCATTACTCCCCTAGAGGGAAAAGGATGTCTTTCCGT
This sequence comes from Trichonephila clavata, assembly GCA_019973975.1. Classification (NCBI taxonomy): domain Eukaryota; kingdom Metazoa; phylum Arthropoda; class Arachnida; order Araneae; family Nephilidae; genus Trichonephila; species Trichonephila clavata. Next base: position 87,177 of record BMAO01008556.1, read on the forward strand.
TATGTTTCTTGGTTCAAAATGTGTTCCACGTTCTCTCCATATCGTTACCCGCCAAGGATCACTACTCAGACTAAACAGGGATTCGTCACTGAACATCACATTAGCCCACTCTCCCACACTCCAATGTTGATATTTCAAACTCCAGTTCAAACGAGCGCGTTTATGCGCAGACGTGAGGGGAATGCAAACTGCTGGTCTTCTGGCATTCAGGCCAGCATGATTGAGTCTCCTGTAAACAGTTTGTCTCGAAATTCGTATTCCTGTGGCGACTGTGAGCGCCGAACCCAGTGCTCTGGCAGTACTGCCCCTCTGACGTCACGTACTTATTACCAGATATCGGTCTTGGCGAGGGGTTATGACTCTTGGTCGACCTGATAATGGTTGTCGGGTAACATCTCCCGTTCTTTGAAACCTCTGCCACAGTCATGAGATCACAGACTGGTCCACATTCAGAATTCGAGATACTTCGGTTTGTGATCGTGAGGATTCCAGCATTCCAACAATTCTTCCTTTCGTAAACATGTCCAATTGGCGTCTTTGTGCCATCATTCACCTTGTTTGATTTTAACAACGTTCCTTCGCACAGCAGTTACACGAAACTTGTCTGAACTGCCTATGCTGCGTGAATCGGTTTCTCCGCTTTCCGACATGCGCCGGTGTTTCGCGCAGGACGTAGTCGACAGAAAAGTTTTGCATAAACCCAAAGTTTGTTCTTCACCCAATTAATATCCGCAAGAAATTTGGAATAATTTAACGAATATTTACTCCATGTTTTTCGCATTTTACGATTTATGCTTAACTTCTGGACACCAGTGTAGTAAAGCAAAGCTACATTCTGTTTACATGTACAGTGTATGAAATGAAATTTTTTTTGTATGAGCTTTAGTGTTCGTCGAGGTTCGATTTGATACCACGGCACTCGTAAAAGGCTGACTAAGAAATTTGAAAATTTTGGGAAATTTTTGTTTAATGTATTCTCTTTCTTGGGGTTGTTTGCGCTTAAACGCATTACTAGGATACCTTTTTTATCCATATTTTTAGATTTCTAATTTATGCAGTGAGTGAGTGAATATTAAGGTCCCACTGTTCGGCTACACGAGCTCTTTTGGGGACGGTCCGCGTAATTTTGAACCATGGTCAATTGACGCGGACGACACCTGAGCTGGCACCCCCTCTCCTAACTATCACACCACACCAACGGGAGGACGTTTGAGCTCTCGACAGATTTTACGTGCATCGCTCCCCTACACAGCGGGTCTTCAGTGGTACTGGGATCGAACTCATGACATACTAGCCACGATCCGATGCCTAGACCACTTGGCTACTGCGGCCACTCTAATTTATGCAATACTATTCGTAAGTGCTCCAGTAATTACTGACTTTAAAAGGGAAGATAAACTTAATGCTACGTCGTTGGAGAATCCTTGGCTATTTATTTATTTTTTCGAAAGGATCAAACTTTCCCGCCAGATGGTTTAGAGCTACAGAATGGACCACTGATATAGACAGGAAATAATGCAAAAAATATGCATGAACAAGAAAAAAAAAGTACAATATTATAATTACTTAAAAAAAAAAAAAACTCTGCAAAAGAGCAGAGGATGGGGCGGGGTCAATATTATAGCAATCTTTTACATAGTATGCAAGTAGATAGTGAAATATTGAAACAGAAGACTAGTTTATTTTGAATCATATTATCATTAAAAATAGAATGTAACTAGGAAGGAATAGCTTCTTGTGTAGCTGTTTTAATATGTATGGCAAGATTTTTCATGGAGTTTATTTTCAAGTAACAGTTTATAGAACAATAAAAAAAATTGAAAATAATACACTCAAACCTGTTTTTGTGCGGTCTTTTTTTGTGCGATTTTTTTTTGTGCGGTAAATAAAAATTTCAGTCAAATTGAACATAATTGACGAAGTTATCAATAAAAAAATCAGTAGGATTGATCGGTCATTTAGTTTTTTCGATTTTTTATATGAGTAGTCCATTTCCAAAACTCTCTATTCGACATTTAAAAAAATACAAAATAATTATGTCATATGCAAGCTCTCTCTCAGAGAAAGCTCTCTGTTTCAAAGAGAACCCGATCATATGACAGCAGATAAAATCTATGCAGGACTCGAACTCTGTCATAAATTAGAATGTCATTTTCTTACAATCGATGCCAATTCTGAAAGAACTTCAAAATTCCAAAAGGAGCTTCAGTCGTGCATAGCTGGCTACCGGGACATATACAAGCGTCTAGTGAAACAACAGTCGTCGCAAAAACTAATCACTGACTATATGGTACCTGAAAAAAAGTCAACTCTAAACGAGTGCGAGATAGTATCTTCAAGTGACGAAAGCGATTTTGAACCAGTTTATCACAGGAAAGTTCGCGTAAATTGTCAGACTGCGAAGGATAATGTTTTACGTTTTGAAAAGTTTTGTATGTGTAAAATAATCACGTAATATGCAAATAAAATATTTAAAAATGTTCGCAAGTGTATTTTTTAAATCAGATTCCAAAACGTTTGACGAAATTCCAGGTATGCACTAGTTATTTCGTAAGGTTTTGAGTTATTTTAAAAGTGAGACTTGCGGTCCCTATCCACCGCACAAAAACAAGTTTAAGTGTATGAACTTTTAAATAAGTTAAGTTCGCAAAACTATACAAACAACTGAAGGAATTTAGGGGAATTCCCTACAAGTTCGAAATTAATTTCAACAAAGTAGTAATAATTGTGGTTAATAATTAATAAGGTTGTGTTGCAACCTTTTACATTATATCTTAAATGTGGGAGAAATTATCGAAAGTTCGACTTGCTTAGTGATCAGAGTTCGAGGGGCCCCTGAGCCTTAGGGCCCCGGCGCATGGCACCGCCTAGCCCACTGGTAGCTACGCCACTAATCGTTATTATTACTGTGTTCGAACATGAGTGTCTACTGTGTTCATTATTGGCTACATGTGGCAGCATTTGGCAGCGCCTTTTGATATGACGATATTGGTCAACGGTTTAATATGCAAGTACCGAAAGTACCTTTTAAAATACTTATGTGTGGAATATGTGTATACTTGTGGTGGAATTTACAAGAAACAACCCCGTGAGAAACAAATGGGATTGCTTAAAATTTTTTTAAGACAATTATATTCCAGATATAATTTAAAAAAAAAAATTCTTCGGATTTAAAGGTACACAATACCCATTATCAAAAATTTTTAGGGGAGACAGTAACAGTAAAAATAATTTATGTTTTATATTCAGATTATATTATTAAGTTGATTCTGAAAGTAAAAATTCATTTTGACCATCCATTATTTTACAATTTTAAAAAATTAAGAATTTTGGAAGTTTTTTCAAATCTCTATAAAATACTAAATTTTTAAAATCTTTTAGTAATTGTAATTGATTTAGGATCCTTAAGCTACTGCAAACAAAAGTTAGTATGGATTTAAAAATCTGTTCCCTTGTTGATTTTTAATAATTATTTTTCTAGCTAAACCTGGAAAAAACACGAAATTTTTTTTGAATGTTAACTTTAGCATTTCTTAAAAAAAAAAAAAAAACTAGAAATCTCAGACCTAAACCCATACATAGAACATACGTTTGTGAGTATATATAAAAAATTTCAAAACTATCTTGAGAATAGAAAAAAGCCTTAGGGATTAGAAAACACTAGTATCTTCAAAATTAAAAGTCTGAGAAAAACGCGTTTAAAGTTTGTAAAAGCATGAAACAAAAACTTACAAAGCCCGTAAAAGCTCAGATTTTTTAATGTGTTATTTTCCAATTATGTTCTACATTAAAACACTACTTTAGTTAAACATGACTGAAAACATTTTTTTAAATTCAAATAATATTTTTGTATAATATTGATAGCATTTAATACGACGACAGGTTATTCAGCTTAATCTCAATCTAATATTTCCACAAAAGTTTTGAAACATAGAGCATTTATGTACAAAATAATAATGCTACTAACTTAAGCTAAAAATCGCCGTGTTCTTACATAGAATTTAATATTTTTCAATTTTAAATGGGGTCAGTTTAGCAAGTTTGAGATTTTGTCGCGCAACTTTAAAATGCTAAATATAACTAGTAACTAAACTATATAGTAATATAACTAACAGTACTACAACACGTTTACAATAATGTAGTTGGGTACATCATGGAAATATTCAGTTTTATCTACTATTCTTGAAATCAGAACACTTATATTTGGAAGTCGAATTGCAGTATCAGTGAAGAGCTGATTTTTAGAAGCATCATTTTCAGTAGTATTCCATCTCTTCGAAATAATGTTTCTCATAGCAACCTGACCATGTATTTTCTCAACAGGAAAAGTTTAAGCTTTTAAGTTGTATAAACTATTTTTTAAAATAAAAATTGGTCTTGAAATCCATTTTAATTTAGCAACTATGAGAACTGAAAAAACTCAAAACATAATCAAGCAGAAATGATTTCAGTAATGAAAATTGAAATTATGAACCATTTCACACTGAAAGAGTTAATTGGCTCAAAAAATATTTTTAATTAAATTAATTTAAGAGTATAAAAATGCTTTAAAATGAAACCGAAACCAAAACCAAAGCTAAAAACACTTCAAATATCCTAAAAACTAATTTGTTGACTGATCTGAAATTTGGTGGCAAGCTCCCAATGATATAAAACACACACACACACACACACACACATAAATAAAAAATAAAAAATCGGTATTTTTTCAAATTGTAGGGTACTGTGCAGTTTTAAGTAATATAAAAAATAGTAACAGTTATATGAATAATAAAAGATCTATGTAACTTATAATAATATTCTTCTAGATTTTAATATTTATGGTTTTAAGCCATTAAATACACATATTTATTTTTAACACGCTTTTATAAGTTTCACTTGCATGTAACGGAATCTTGGAACTCGATTTTCACTCACTTAAAAAGGTTAGAATAATTCGAAAATTTGCACACTTGTCAAGGACCAATGACAATACAATAATTTCATAATTTTGTTCCATTGTCCACATCAGGATCGTCAGGAATCACGATACTCAGATTTGGCGACAATTCCATATAACACTTCCAGATTTGGCAACTTATTGCACATACAATTTTCTGATTTGGCGACTAATTCGATATAGTACCATTTTTAGATTTGGCGACTAATTCCAGATTTAGCGACTAAAAGAAAAAGGTGTAACTTTACAGCGAGTGTTTTTAATTAATAATACACTTGTGGATTATAAAAATAAAACAAACAAAAAAAGTGTTCTGTATGGGAGAAAGTGGAGGGTGGGTGAGTGTTATCAATTTCTTACTGTAATATAAACATTTTTCTGAAAATGAAAATAAAAAAAAAGGCTTGTGATGTGAAAAAAATAATTTATGTTCTAACTGCTAAATATTTTTTATTTTTACAAAGCAATACGTTTAGAAGTGATGATACAAATTAACATTATAGCAATACGTTTAAAAGGTGAGAATACGATTGACACTTAATATTACCATATTTTTATTAACTCGCTTTCTTTAATGTCTCTCCGGATGGAATTTTGTAATTGATTTTAAACTGTGTGACTTTCCGATGAGTTAGAGACTTGAACTTTGGACCATATCTCAGAAGTGGATGGCAATGCATGAAAATTCGAAAAAAGAAGGAAAAAAAACGAAAAGGAGGAATTTTTTATACTTTTTAGTCCGTTATAAAAACAGGGTACATTAAATTTTTTTTTAATTCGAACTTTTTTTCTTCTTAACACACTTTTATTTGTTTGACCTGTTCTTTTGAGACGGAATCCCATATAACGATACGGGACTCATCCAAGGCCCCGTAAACAGAGAGAATAAATACACTTCAGACCCTTTAATTAAAATCCATTGAAGAGCAAGACTTATTCCAGCAGCCACGTATATATAATTCTGGCTCCAAATATCAAACTCAAGGATAAATTCAACAATGAATAAATTACAGTTTAAAAAACTAAACAACACGCTTTTATAGTAGATCGAACTAAAAAATGAAAAATAAATTATAATTTAAAAAAACTAAAGAACACGCTTTTATACTGAATCGAACTAAAAAGTAAAAAAATAATTCTTAATATAAGAATAAAATGATGAACGAGAAAATTAATGTCATTGGGGTAAAAGCGTGGGGTGCAATTTCGGAATTGAAAGAAATTAGAAACTATAACAATTGATATATTTATAGAACACCCCACGCTTTTACCCCAATGACATTAATTTTCTTGTTCATCATTTTATTCTTATATTAAGAATTATTTTTTTACTTTTTAGTTCGATTCAGTATAAAAGCGTGTTCTTTAGTTTTTTTAAATTATAATTTTTTAAAGTATTTTTGAGGTACAACGAATATTTTTTAAACGATAGAAGAAAACAAACACGTACCTATTTGTATTTCTTAGTTTAGTGTTTCAAATGCTTACGGCATTGGTAAGGACTGTATTTCTTTTCATTGCAAGCTTATCTTTCCTCTCTCTCTCTCTCTCTGTTTGATTATCTCTTTCTGAAAATATGTTTGAAATGGAATGAAATCTCTCTCTCTCGAGTTTATGATGGGATTTCCGTCAAGTTGCTTGATTTCCTCGCAGCTTCCTTAATCAGACAAACTCCACTGATGCGGTTATTGATAAAATTCATACCACTACTGAAAAGGTTCATATCTTAAATATTTTCAAATGATATATTTATAAAGAAAAAGAGAGAGACTTCTCAGTAAATTTAACCAGAATTGTTTATTTATAATAGGTAGAAGAAATATTGGTTGAAAGATAATACTGTATTACGAAAAACTACAGACTGTGCGTTGTTGTGTTTATTTCATAAGTTTTGATAATTAAATATTGTACATTAGAATTTTATTTATTTCGCAATTTACACATTTTTAAAAATAAAAGTAGATATTACCTGGAATTTAGGGAAGTTTGGAAAAAAATAATAAAATATTGTGTGGTCTCAATAATTTTCAACTCACTTAATATAAATAATTCAAAAAAACTTCTCCATAAATATAACGTTTTCTTTTTATATTGAAACCTTTTTTCATACAGATGATTTTAATTAATAAAAAATAATTTGCGTTAATTTTTTTTTATTATTATAATTATTGAAATAGCTATCGAATGACATAAATAGGAAACAAACATAAATTATCAAGAAGGAATTTCTTGATTTGTAAAAGGAAAGGAACAACCAGTTTTTTGCATTTAATATTTGAAAAAAATTGAGTATTAAATTAACGAATTGTTAAAAAAAAGGCTATTTATTAAATTTTTCAATATTTTAACATAAAGCTTGATTTTACAAATAAAGAATTTCTTTTTCTTTGCAAAAAACCAGCATTTTACTAAGAATAAATCACAGGAAACGAGAAATTAAATAAATCAGTTTTAATAAGGAATATTTCAGCATATATTTGCAATTCACAGGTGGCATCAAAATTCCATTCATTTAATTAGCGTGTTGGACACTGGAAAGGAAAACTTGTTTCTAGAACAACCCTTGTTCAGTTCATTTAACAATCTCCGAGGAGAGCTTAAGGCAGCTACACTGTTCTTGGAAGTACAGTAGAACGTCGTTTATCCGAACGCTTATTATCCGTAGCGTCAAATATCCGAACCAAAGTTCGGATACGTTTTCGAACAGTGCAGTGCTCAACATTTGTTTCCTGTGAGACCAAAAATGACCGTAAAACCCAGGATGTTTGGGGAATTTCAGTTGTGGGATTTGGTAAACATCTGCACGGAATATTAGGTCAGTTTGTTATCAAGTGAGGGGGTGTATACATGCTCTTCTGTTGAGTTTTGTTGATGTAGAAACCTAGATGGCATGCGATGCAGAAGACTGTGGATTTCAAATGCTAAATAATGACGAGATAGTGACTTCCGTGCCAGAAGAATTCGATCATGTCGACGATGAAACGGATGAAGACGAGGACAACAATAACAACGAAAGTAGCAAGGGTCCATCAAATTCTAACGTTTTTTTTTTTGCGTTAGAGACAGCTAAGGAGTGGTACGAACAACCATCAGAGTACCGTCCTACTCAACTGCTGCTGATGAGAATCAGAGACCTTGCAGTGAAAAAACGAAGGTGTACAATGGTACAACGAAAAATAAGTGATTATTTTATACAATCAAGGTAAAATTGCGACATTTTGCACCTATTTGGCTTTTTCTTCAAGCACGTTTCCCGCATGTGATGATTTTCAATATTTGTATAGTGTCCAGTATCATATACTGCATGGATCGCATTCGGTTTTCGGTTATCCGAACAATCGCATATCCGAATGGTGTCCGGTCTCAATTAATTCGGATAAACGATGTTCTACTGTAGTCTCAAAGGTGCTTTTTAGGATTAAGGTCCGGGGAGTGGGATGGCTATTGCATTCGCTTCGTATCTTCATCCTCCGGAAGCTCATCTCATCAGCAGGGCTTGTTCGGGGTGCGTCCATTAGTACGCAGCTCACAAGCACAGACTTTCTCGTCGCACAGCCAAGGATTAACTCTTCCCCTCGTGCTCTTTTTCAGAAGTGTCGGGGTATGACGTCTTCTTGCAATACGACAACGTCCCCAATCCGGAGTTTGGAAATGTTTGGGACACCACGTACTTGGTGGAAGGTGCGCAATTCTAATAAGTACTCCTCCGACCATATTTCTTCCAAAATTGATCTAATAAATCTTGTTGTTGTTCAAAGATCGGTCCTCTCTCTGTTGGTTCTGGGCCCGAAGGAATTTTAGTCAGTTTTCGACCAGTTAAGAAGTGACCCGGGGTAAAGGCTTCTTCGTTATCACAAAATCCCTCTTCATACTCTACAGGTCTACTGTGATAGCAGTTTCAACTCCTACCAACACGGTGGAAAGGTTCTCTTCGTCCAACAATACTCGCCCTAGAGTTTTTCTTAAACATTGTTTAATTATTCCAACCTTTTCCACCATGTATAATTATTTCATAAGGTGCGTTAGTGAAATTACTCATGATGCTTCACGTAAACCATATTTTTTACTTTTATTTCCATTCCTTTGAAGGTTAGTATCAAATAACCAGCTACATTTTAACTTTTGGAGGTAAGTGCATAATAAATTGCTAAGTTTTTTTTTGAATATTAGAGATCAGTGACTTTTTATCTATTTTAATTATTTAATAAATTCTTGATCTGTTCTACTGACAGATTGTTAAAGTAAATAATGCATTTGCTTATTAAATTTTTTTCAAAGTGTTGGTATTTTATTTAACCATTTAAAGAGATGAAGATTTGTTTCAGGATGTTTTACTTTATTAAATATAAGGATATCTTTTTTAAAAAAATGTATGTTAATTTTAAAAAAAAATATGAGCCTAAGAAACGGGAGAAAAAATGGCTAACTTCTAGAACATAAAAAAAAAATCACGCAATACATTTTAATTCCTGAGGCAAAATGATTTTAGAAACATGTAATATATTTTGAAAGTATGCATGAAAGTAATATTTATAAATTATATTTAATTCAATTTATTTTCAAATTTTAATAATTCCGAATTCCAACAGATTCTTTCCTCTGATTCTTATTTAACAGTTCGAACACGTTTTTTTTAAAAGCTAAAAGGTTGTTAGTTATGCAACCTCTGACAACATCTGGCAACACTGGCGAAACAAAACGCTGCACTTGTGTGGTGGCAGGTGTTGACCATCTGCCCCCACCGTTATTCAGTTGAACGTCCTTTGTGTTTCATGTAAGACTTGTTTTGCAAAATTCTTGTTCAGCGAAGTGGTTCTTAACTGAGGATAGGAAAATGAACGAACAAATGATCAATTTAAAGTTTTGTTTTAAGCTTGGCAAGCCACCGAAAGAAACTTATGCGATGATGGTTTGTGTTCAGGAAGATCAAGCACTTTCCATAAAGTGTGTGTACAAGTGGTTTGCCCGTTTTCTAGAAGGCAGGGAAAGTATTTCTGTCAAAACCCGTAGCGAAAGACCGGCAACCTCCGTGAGTGACGAAAACATTGAGAAAAGTGGAGAAATTAATCACGAAAGATCGTCGATTAACTGTGTGCATGATAGTTGATGAACTGCAGATTAACCGTGAATCTGTGCGACAAATCACTTCCCAGTATTTAGGGATGAGAAAAACGTAGAAGATACGTATAGTACGACCCCAGTAAGCACTACAAGGTCCATGGTTTTTTGTTCACGACAATGCTCACCCTCACATAGCCAATATCGTCAAACAGTTCCTGGAAAAAAAAGGGGGTGGTGCAAATTGAACATCTACTATACTCGCCAGATCTCAACCCTCCAGACTTTTTTCTATTCCCACGACTCAAACTCGCTTTGAAAGGAAAGGGATTTGACGATATTCCAACATCCAACGAAACGTGACGATTCTTTTGAACTCCATCCCAAAAGAAGATTTCTTGCAAAATTTCCAGGACATGTATAGCAGATCACAGAGGTACATAGTTATGGGAGGTGACTATTTCGAAGGACAGTAAGATAACTTTCGTTAATATTTCATCTACGTTAATGTTACAGGACTATTCACCGAACTTTATTGTCAGAGTTTGTATTATGCCTTTCATAAATCACGTAATTTAAATACAGAAATACCATTTATAGAACAGAAGTAAGGTTGTTATATTTTATTCTTAATGTTTTTTTTTTTACATTAACATTCAACTTCTTGCTTGTAATATTAAATTCTATTTTCAAAAACAAAACAATAAAGTTTTTTTTAAAGTTTTAAAAAATACAAAATATTAAAATGAGATATGTAGATGAGATAGGTCCTTTTTATAATCATTTCTGAAAATGTTTGTTTTTCAGGTGTACAAAATTCATCGTTAATATGCAAAAACATTGGTAAGCTTCTTTACATGTCATCTTTCCACATGGTCTGAAGTTCGGTTCCTGTGGTTCTTTCTCTAAACTTTTTTTCAAGTCTCGCATTTTGAGTAGGGGAAAAATAATTTCGCCAATCTCCTACGATACCTAAAATGTAAAAAGAAATTCCTATAAATATGTATAGTTTAAGAAAAGAAATTTATTGTTACACTAAAGCCGCCTTTGGGATTATCAAAACCATTCTTCCATTTTTAAATTTAAATTCACACTGAGCGAATAAGGCGCAGCGAAATAAAATTGTGTTGTTGCTTATGCCACCTGATCGACAGTAACAACAGGTCCAAGAAATTCATCGCGGCTAAGGGCTAGAATTTTATGCCTGTCGTTAGCCTAAGCTTTGAGCCCCGTGAAGGTGACAGTACGATTTTCCTCGGTACTACACGATAGATGGCGACACCATTCGGACCCACTGATTTAACAAGCACGTACTCCGTGTGTACTCGGAGGATATTTGATGGCATCGGGCATCGGTCTGGAGTCCGATGCTCTAACCACTATCCTACCCATGCCCCCCCCCCCCGAAAATTATAAACAGCTATGATTGGTTTCTACCTTCCGAGAATCACATTTTTAATTGGTTACTCCTGTTCAATTCACTCTGTGTAAATTCTGCTTAAAACCAATACAAAAAAAAAAAAAAAAAAAAAAAGAAAGGAAAAAAGGAGAAGAAAAGAAACTGGTCAAATATAAGGAAACGTCTTGTTGAGTTTTGGAATATTGTTCACAGAAAATGGATTACATGAGAAGGAAAGCGGAAAAGATATTCCTTTAATAAAAATAGATTTTTTTTTGTAAATTAAGTATGTTTGCAGAGTTGACTTAAATATTTTCATATATCTTCATACACTGACAAACATTTTACAACAAATTTGAGCGTAACAATGTAAAACGTGAAGTATCTATCATGAAACATATTTTTAAAACGTCTAGTTTTATCGATTAATCAATTTTTTAAATATTTATTTTGTTTATTTATTTCTGTACTCTTACACAGCGATAAAATATGAGTTTTGGAATTATAGAAGATAATGCAATTTCATATATGTTTTCAAATGGGGAAAAAAGAAAAAGGGACGATTAGTTTTATTTTTGAAATAGACTAAATTTATTAGGAGAAAAATTAATTTCTGTGTGCATTGATTTTAACCGATTCATTATTTTCAGATATTTTCTATTACTCATACATTAATTTTTTATACAAACAATACACGCGCGGGATATTGATACATATTTTCAAATTCTGTTACTCATTAAACATTTAGAACAATAAGTATCTAAAAGGAAAAACAGAGTACACGTGTAAAGATTAATGAAGTTTTCTTTTTTTTAATTGTAAGCATTCAAAAACCCGATGTAAGTATTCCTTTCAAATTATAACTTTTTGAACAATCAAATAAAAAAAATTCAGATGTAAAAGCTGACATTACACTATTAATTAAAGACATTTATGCATTTTTTAATAAATTATTAAAGTTTATATTTTGAACCGATTACATAAAGCATATATATTTCAAGATCTTGGTGTTAATACCTTCGATGCCATTAGCACATCAAACTTAATAAATTTCTTCTGAGTTAACTACAAAATATAAACTTACCCTTACGAACAAAAGCGACTCCCTGAGAGTCCTTCTTAGCCATCTTAAAATCATTTGCAAATAGTTTTCTTATTCCAGCTGGAACATCAGGGTTGTTTACAATCACTTCCTTCGGTATCTTGTCTAATTCTTGTAAATGCTTATTTAGATGTTCTTTCATGAATTTGAAACTACTATGTAGAATCACATCATTAAGAATTTTCTCATCCTTCACTAGTTTCTCCTAACGAATAAATAATATTATTTATCATGTGAGAAATCTAAATGAGAATGGGCTAAATTCATGTGACGTCATAGTCACGTGATAATGACAACCACGAGTTTCTAACCAATCAGTTCGAAAACACATGTGACTTCATAATCACACTATAAAACAAATCACGTGTTTCCAGCTAATCGGTTCATGTGCTTCGTTGTTGCCAACTTTTGCTCTTTGCAGAAACTTTCTCTTCAAAAGTACGTATTTTTTTAACAATAATAACGCAGATAGGTATAGAAAATGCATTTTATTTAAAAATACATGCATAAAATAAGATTTTTTAAAATTTTAAAAGCTTTTTAATTATATTTTTCTAAACATTTGAACATCTGTACCCAATTCTGAAGTTCAAAATTTTATCTAATTCTTACAAATAAAACAACAAGTACAACTAGTTTAATGTCTGTTTTGAATTCAATGGAGATCACGTGTTTGTCTTTATCATGCGACCCTCATGAATTGAGCCCATTAACGCGAGCGCAATGAATTTTCTATAAATTTTTATATTCAATCCAATCAAAAAATATTTACTCAAGAGCAATATTGGCTTAATAATTTGTTAATTTTGCGTTAGAAAATAAGTCCAGTAAAACTCCTTGTGAATTAATAGAATCTCATATTATATTAATATTTTAAACACACAAATAGCTACAGTGTGTATACATATTTAATTTAGTTATTTAAATCAAATAAATACCTCATACAACTACTGCTCACAATGGGGAGTGTAATGTAACGCTCTTTTATACTCTCTTGTACAACAATAGTAAAGGAAGGGTACATGTACTTGATGGATGTCTTTTACGACAGCAATAAAAGAATGGACCCCCCCCCCTCCAAAACACTGTTCAATTATTTTTTTTTTGAAATTTCTTACGCAATGTTTTTTCCAAGTATACATATGATTAAATTTTCAAGGCCTATGAATGTTACAATGTTACCCTTATCTATAGAACAAATTTCCACTGTGCAATCAGAATTGTATAAAATAGGTAACAATTGGGGTCGGTTTATTTATTTTTCATTGCCGGATTTGGAGTTCTCCTGAAACACAGCAGTTGTGCTGTTACTAAACCTTTTAGTCAATTGGTGACCGAAAGCATAGTCATATAGACGGGATACGTAAAGCTATCAGGGTCATACAGAGCATAGTGCCATTATTTCCACAGTACGGATATGGTTGTACAAAGGTGCTGGTAGCCATGTTTAACTCAAAAGTGTTTTTGATTAAATGAAGGCTTTGAAAGGGCAAATTCATGAGTATGAGGCCGGATTAAATAATTAAGCAATAGCTCCGAACTGTTTCACAGTATCGTGGTTCACTATTCAACGTGCTACAGATTTTTCCCTAAGACTCCGGCTATCTTGCTTCATCCCGCGTTATCGGTAGTAATGGGTTACTCTCAGTGACGTAACGAAGAATGTTATGGACCTCCTGCAAAGTCAAATTTTGGGCCCCAAGCCAGATCTTAAGTATGTAGCTTCAATCCTTCTACAATCCTTACATATTTAGATTTGGACCCCCCCCCCCCTCGTGATGCGGAGATGTAAGTTACGCCACTGGGTACTCTCAAAGAAGCTTTCGAAACATTTGCCCTTAACTCCTCGCCTGTGGAAAATATTCCCAAAAACATGCCAAAGATGAAAAAAAAGTTTTCTTTTTAATTTTGTTTTTTATATCCACAAAATGTGTTAAAAATAGAATATTTTATAAAAAAAAAAAAAAAAAAAAACGAAATTTAAACGAAATAACTACTATGTTTAATATTTTCGCATACATGGGGAATGTTAATGGATTTCAGTAATTTTTGCTCAAATTCTTGCAAAATGAATCAAATGACATAATTTTGAAGATAAACATAACAAACTAATACACGACAATACTATTATTTATATGAGTTGTCATGAATTACATGTCCATCAGATTCTTTTGAATTCCTCCAATCCTTTACGGTATGGTACATAATAACTGCAAAACTATAAAAATCCGACAAATGGCGCTAAACTGCCAAACATTTTGCGGGGAAGTATCGCCAACTATTAGGAAAATGGTAAATTACATGTTATGCGTTAGACGAACTGAGTTCGGACTTCACGGAATTGAAACATCAATTTTTCTCTTGCTCGAACTGAGTTCGGGCGTCACAGGCAAAGGGTTAACTTCAAAACATCAGCATAGTCATCTAGAATGGCGTTATAGTTGATTGGTGTCATAGACTGGTATCCCGTAATGTTCAACAACGAACCGCGATAAAGTTTTGGAATAGAAAGTGATCCGATGCATGGAATAGATTGATAGGGGTCAACAATTCCAATCAGTCTTTGTTTACAGAGGCACGCAGCCATTCTCTTAATGAGATGGCGTGGAATGCTATCATTTACAGCAAAAGATCACCTATAGTCGTCACCAGGGACATCTTAAGATTTTTTGAAGGCCTGGGTCCCTACACAAATGTAGACCCCACCTATAACTTAACATAGCATACGTTGTCAAAAACTCGGATAAAAAATACCCCGAAACAAGTAAATGAGCATGAACTACAATCGAACAAACCTGCTTGACTGACTGTCGCCTTTTGAATGCTTGAGTAATGATGATGTATGGCGGTAGGCCTAGGCATGTACGTGGACGACGGTCATCACATGTAACCAGTTGACATACAGTTCAAAATTCCCAGTTTTTTGGAGAATATAACTAGAAATAACATTTGTGACTATTGAAATTATTCGAATCGTTATCTTATTAAGGCTGGGCAGAGAACCAAACGAGACCGCTATTGTGGCTGAGACGCTGGGCAAAGTTGATCCATGCCTTAAGACGTCCCTGGTTATCATGTGATATGCTGATGATATTTTGCGGCCTATGTTACGCTTTTTATAGTACAGCATCCTGGCAACAAGATAATAGAGGGCCTCCTCGCCTGTTTCTGGACTGTCTACATACCTAGATAAGACAGATCAGAAGTGCCTATCACATGAATCAATTCCTGTCAGTCACCGATGGCTTGGTTTTTAAAATCATGATTAGTAAATTTTATAGAAAATTTTGTGTTTGCGGAACATCCTTTTGTAAGGATCGTTCCCAAAATCCGGAATTTCTTCATTCAAAATGAATCCAGGTCATCACGAGGGACAAGTATGGTATTGTCTTGAAAGTAGCTTACAGAGGTATCGTTTGAGATAATTCACGCAATAAGAAGCTCTGATAGGTTTCAGAGACATCTGTTTTACATACATACAGGCAGATGTAGTGGAATTTCAGCGTGAGTGAGTTTGCTATCTATTTTACATAAGCTTTAATAGACATTTTTCTGGAATTTGAATTTCCTTAGTGATTTGACAATAGAAATAGTGTCCTGCATAACAAAATTATCTAAAACAAAATATCCTCTGAAAATAAGTTTTAATGCGACTTTCTAAGTATCATAGTATCTTTCGAACCATGATCAGATGTAGTACGAGAATTCCAAAAATAATTATCAAATACTAGATAGTGAATTGAATTTAAATTCTAAATGCATGCTTTCGAATTAAAAACAAATTAAAATTGTCATATTTTGTCAAACACATACATTTTACATTGTGTTTCATTGAGAAATTTTACGTACCTTGTATTGAGGTCCTAAAAATTCGGCAATTTTCAAAACGTTATTTTTTGTATCTTTCTGGAGTTGTTCGTAGGTGATGAACATCACATTTGGATCATTCCTGTGCTCGTACCAGGAGAGCAAAGTATCAAAATAGTCGCCGAAGTCTACTTCTCCGTTGATAAAGAGTTCAAAGTAATCGTCGAACTCTCCTCCTTCGAACAGATATCCAGGTATCCCTTCAGTATGGTGATAGAAGGAAACGCAGCAGTCCTTAAAGTTTAAAACATTAATTTTAAAATAATTATTCATTCTAAGTAAAATAATCACTTGTACATTCCCCTCAGGTATTAAAAAAACACAGAAGTTGAATTTTTTTCATTACAATTCAGAAACTCCACAGTGATCAGCTTGTATAAACATATTGTTACGTTGATCGGGGTTCGAGGATTTTATGCAAATCAGTCGCAAAAAACAAGACAGCTCTTTAGGAGCGATGTAAATTTATTGTCGATAAAATAATCTTTGAAATATAGGATACACAGCAAAACTCGCAGAATAAACCTCAGAAGGTCTGCACACCTTCAACAGCGCTCAGACACAACTGAGTCTAAAATACACATATGCAAAAGATTATTCACAAGCAACGCTCGTCCAACTCAACAGCTGAGATAATCGCTAGTCAACTCTTCAGGGTCAAGGCAAGGCTACTAACAGCTAGTCAAAACAATACTAGATCAGTTTCGACATTTATCTCCCTATTTATATCATTCAAGGATCCTTCGAGAAAGATCCGCTTGCGTCATAGATCGTGAAATTAGTAGATTTCTCTACTAATTTCCAGAAGAATCCATAGGGTCACAAACTCGCTAAAATGGTCTCCAAAGTTACCAACTTGGTCGTCAAAAATGATGCCAACTTGGCTCTATCGCCTAGATTTCGCCAAATTCGCATTGAATCCCCATTATAAAGTAAGGGACGGCATTGCTTGCGAATATTACAATTTATTAAAACAGAGTAATAATTAAATATAACATATATAGAGTAATATAAATGCATCCCACATCCAAGTACAAATTATTTATACTATTTTGCACAAAATTCGAAACAATACTTTTTTTATGTTTTGATAACAAGTGTTGCTAAGTGTTTGAAAAATGAATGCAAAAACATTATACATAAGCACATAATACATGATACATAAGCGTAATAAACATATACATAAAAACTATAAAAAATTTCGAATAATGTTAAATTTTTGGAAGTTTTTTTTCACAAAAAGAAGATTAAAGAAAACATGCAATTATTATAAAACGTTGCCCAATTGAAAGATATTTTTACTTAGTTTTTTTGAACGTAGAATGTGCAGGATCAATCTTTAAAAGTAGGATAGGCAGAACCATAATACATTTTAAAAATAAAATTCGTTTCCACTTAAGCTACTTTAAATGAGCAAATTGATGCAAGAATAACTGCCTTTTTGTATATCTGCGTTTTTTTAATTTTAATTAGAAGGGCTTTCTTGTGGAATACTGTATAGCAATTGAGAATCAGGAATTGTTACAGAATCTATTCTTCATACCTTAAAAAGTTCTGATGTAATCTTAATTATCAAATTAATTCTAGCATAATTAACAATTAATAGAAGAAATGTTATTTTATAACACTTTCTAAGTATAAATATGTTTGTGTGTGGTGTAAATTAGGAACATACATACGCATTATACTTTTGACCAATTTCGTGAAATCCGTCACCTATTAAAAAATGTTGCCAAATACTGTCATATTTATTATTATTGTGTTCGAACATGCGTGGAAAAGTTTTCTACTAATGGCTGCATATTGCAACATTTGGCAACGTCTTTATATTTGACGAAATGTATCAACGATATGAAGCGGAAGTACCCAAAATTACAGCTAGCAAATTACAACAATATATTCATAAACATGTCATTTGTGCCATAGATTACTCGAAAAACATTGCTTGGAAAAATGAATAACGATTCGAGTTTGTAAGTTTTGAGCGTAGTGCACCCGCCACGACGCAATAGATTCCAGGTGTTAACAAGACTCTGCGCAAACTGGTAGCGATTCCATAATAGTGTGGGATGTGTTTTAAAAAACATGGGTTGTGAGTCCTCTGTTCTAACTGAACCAATAATTTACTGAAAATGGAAGTTTTTATTCTCGTCAGATTTAACGTGCATCGCTACCCCGCACCGCGGGTCTTCAGTGGTACTGGGCTCGAACTCATGATATGCCAGCCACAAGTACCTTGACTACAAGGCTACCGTGGCCTCGTTCCTCCGCCAAAGGAAAATCGTAGAAATTCTCTGTCTCATGGCGCCATCTAGCAGTTAGAACAAGAACTAAAGCATATACATAATTAAAAAATAGTTTTTTTGGTGTGTCATGCATATCTCTTAAGTAATGTATTGATTTAAATTCACTCTTGTGCATTTAGTTGCTATTTTTCCTTATCTTATTTCAAATAAATGTTGTTTTTTTTCAGTATGGAATAGTTAGCTGTATTTATGTACTTTGATTCATTTTAAAGATTATTTTGATTAATACGAACATTTATTAATCAAGATTACATAGAACAGCAAAAGTTCGAATTAGTGAAGTTCCATTGCAATTTTATTTTAAAAGGTATAATATTAGCTATGGAATTGTGGACAAATATGTCGTTCTCAGATAATTCTCATTTTTCAATGCAAATATTTTAATCAAGTTTTATGTGAGATGATCGAAATAAGAGCATCACATGAATCTCGTGAAAATCAAAAGGCGAAACATCCCAAAAAGTAAATATTTTCATATGTTAATATCTCTTTGATAGACTAGAATGAATATATGATAATGAAAAAAAGTTTATTTTGAATTGAAGTTAGTTAATTGGAAGAGACGATGACAGGAGAACTGAAAAATTGTTATAATTTTTTAAACTGCTGTGAAAGTTAACTTTTTTTTGTAAGTTTGATTTAAAAATCGATTGTGTGCACCAATTATATATTAATATGGCGAGGAGATATTTAAGACAATTGATAAGATATTCCACATTTTTTGATAAAGGATGCTAACAAATAGCTGAGAAATAAATAAAATAAGTCCTAATGAAATATAAAATGAAAAGATCGCACACAAAAAGACTACATTAGAAATTATAATGATTCGTACAAATCAAATTGTTAAACATCGTTGACATTGATATTGAAAATATTCAATGTCAGCCACAAAAAGGTGCTGTCAATGTAGAAAGAATTGTTTGAGTATACCTAAGACACGTATAAGTAACGTATGAGGAAGGCGAAAACAACAATGATCGTATAACTGTTTATTAATTTGGACTCATTTATAACTAATAGAACTGTTGGATTAATAGTTAGAGGAAAGCCTTAAAGCGTTACAATTAATATAATCATTATTTTGTTTGTTATGTTTAATAAATTTAATGTTTTAACAACAAGGATTTTCGGAATACAAACAAACTGTAATAGTAAATATTCTTAAGTAAATTAAGTAATTATTTGAAATGTTGTTCCATTGCTTTATTCAGGCGCAGGAAGTATTTACAAAAACCTTATAAAAATGTTTTTGTGCACCATCTTATGGAATTTTCATTCTGAAATAAATTCAATTAAAAGGGAACTCTAGCATAAGTTCATTTGCGAAGAAACCATTGAGGACAGCTTTGATTTTGAAGCTATTTCTATAAATCATGCACAGCTTTTTGGTAATAATTGTTTTAAATTTTTAATCATTTGATACGGAAAAAAGGAAACCAACATTTTTTTCCCCGTCAGTAGATGAAAATATTTCATTAAAAAAAAAAGAAACGAGTCTTACAGTAGTCGCATATGATGTGTAACATTTGACTTGTTATAGTGGTAAATACGCAATAGTGACTTAAATCCTGAAGAAAAAAAATGAATCGGGTATGACTGGAAATAATTTTCTATCGAATAATTATATCTTTAATGAAAATTTTATTTAATTAACACAAGGAGTAATGCAGTTTTTTAACAAAAATATTTATTCTTGTTCAATTTGGGGAAGAGCGAAGACAATAGATTTATGAATACTAAAGTAGGACACATATACTTGTGATTTCAAAGTATTTAAAAATCGTTGAAAAACGGCGTCTATAACAGTACCACTGTTAGTTGTCGAAACATTTCGATTTGTGTTCATTTCGAACTTGAGTTCATCATTCAAAAAAGCTAGGAGTGACTCGGCTTCTGGCAAACTGAAGTTAACGTTAAAAATCACCACTCAAAATCATGGGAAGCGAGTGATAGTTTTTTTTAAAAAAGAGCAGAACCACCTTCGGTATACCGTAAAAGTGCAAAATGCAGGAAATCTTTAATTTTTTTAACTGTTTGATTCGGAGAAATGTATGCGACCACCAAAATGACTGTTTGTCCATTTTCAAATAAGCATTCTGCCGCACATATGTCCCCAATATATTGACTATCAATACCCAGAGCTATGTAACAATCTTTTATATTTATATCTCAATTATGGGAGAAAATATCGCAAGTTCGACTTGCTTGTTGGTCAAGGAGCGAGGGCCCTGTTGCGCGGCACCACCTAGCCCATTGGTAGTTACGGCACTGTACTTTATTAAATTTATATAAGATTTTTTTTGTTACATGTCTTAAAACGTTTTTAAATAAAACTATTGAACTGAATTAGAAATAAAGAACTGTTCTGAAATATTTCAGGAAAGAGAATAATTTAAATCACATTACACTATTAATTTCCTTATTCTTATAAATTTATCTTGTCATTAAACTGTTTAAAAAAGGATTTTGATGCAATTTAATATTGAGAAATATCACAGAAAACTGTTTTGAATGAATAGAAATATATATATTATACTAGCTGACCCGGCCCGGCGTTGCACGGGCTTTTACCGAGGGTATAACTTATTCCCCATGTTAATTTCCTCCTTTCTTTCTGACGCCAGTACTTTTGTGTGGGTGTGTGTGACGCGTACGATGTGAGTGTATGGCCCGTGAGTGCGTGTCATAGCTTTCTCGTTTAACATTTTCCCTTCTCTTCACAAAATCAGCACTTCCAATATTATTTCTCGAAATTACTTTTACTTCTTTGTTTCTTTTCTCTCCGCTTAGCCCGGCGTTGCACGGGCTTTTACCAGTGAATAACTTAATCCCCATGGGAATTTCCTGTTTCCCTCAGAACGACAGCACTTATGTGTGTGTATGCGCGATGTGAGTGATTTTTCTTTAACTATGACATTAAAACTCCCTTTTTCGAAATTTGTTCTTGCGTTGGTGTGGTGTGGTACTTAGGAGAGGTGGGTAAAAGCTTAGGTGTCGTCCTAGTCACTTGACCATGGTTGAAAAATTCGAGGTCCGTCGCTAAAAACCCTCGAATAGGCGAACAGTGCGAATTTATAAATCACTCACTCACTTTTCAATTCTTTCGTTGCAATTTTTTAGTCCCCGGAAATGAAAATGTAGCCTTTTTAAAAATAGTTGCATTTTGAAAAAAGACAGAAAAGTAGAAATTTTTCAAATTACAAAATTTTACTACAAGTACTATTTTAAATCTTGAAGTAAAATTGTGAGGATATTTTGAAATGTTCGACAGACGGGAAAAAAGTTTCATGCAATTATCTTTATAAAAGAAGAAATTATTAAATGATTATGATTATTAATGATTGTTTTAAGTATTTTGAGTGTTTTGTTAAAATTTGTTCAAAAAAGTTTTTGGCTTTTTATTTTTTAAATCACTGATTCTAAATTTTTAAAAATCATTTTTATTTAAACGCAACAATTTTGATTCATTTTAGAAAAAAATCATAAAATATGCAAAATATCATTGTTTTGTAAAAAAAAAAAAATTAGTTTTCGGCGTTTTATTTTTTTAATCACTGATTCTAAATGATCAATGAACTTTTTAAAAATCATTTTCAATTAAATTCATCTATATTTATTCATTTTAGAAGAAATCATAAAATACGAAACAAAATTAATTAATTATTTTATACTAATATTGATTAAAAATATTCATTTAGCAATTAATTGTGACATGCCAATTTAGTGATTTTTGATATATTAATATAACACGCAATTAATAATGAATTTTTTATTTGAACACATAGCTTTTATTTTTTTTTCTAAGGAAGTTATGCTTATTTACTGTATAATTCAAAAAAAAAAAATTCGAAATGGTCAAATTTTGCGTTTTTATTATGAAATTATATGTCAAAAAAAGATTTATACATTAAGCATTATTTTTAAGTAAACTATAAGTTTTATGAAAGAGAACAAAAATTTTGATACTGATAAATATTTTAAATGAGTCTCAGAAATGTATTGAATACATTTTGTCTTCTTAATCTAACATCCATAATGATTTAATTTTGAAAATTATCTAAAGAAAAAATGACGAAAATTGAAGCAAAAATAACTTTTTCACTCGCCAAATTTACTGATTTCCTACTGTTTAAGGCAGAACTTTTTAGTGTAACCCTTGAGTTAGATGCGGTCGGCGGTTAAATAGTCCAAAGGTCTTTGGCGCAAAACTATTTTTCGACTGCAAGGTTTGGCTAACTGTAAAATCGCGTATTTTTTATTAATTTTTTTATTTTTAGGGCATAATTTTTAAGTTAATGCTTTCAAACTTCACAAATTAATTGCAAAAATAAAGTACTTTTAAATAAAAAAAATGTACAAAAAATACTGTTTAAATTATTTCTCGCAAAAACGTTTTTTACAAAAATCACAATTTTTTTTAAATCCGTACTCTTTATGCAATTTTTTCAATCTTCGTACAGATTACGAATAATATTCTTTTACACACGGAAATAAAGTTTCGTGCGATTATCTTCATAAATGTCAAAGTTATTCAATGTTAAGTTAAAATTTTGAGTATCTATTGAAAAATCTTTTAAAAAAAAGTTTTGGGAATTTTATTTTTTATATGACTGGATCTAAAAGAGAAAGGCTTGAAGTTATTTAGTGTAGAATATCGTTTTAATAACACGAAAAAAAATTCATACGCAGCAATTTAGAAATAATTTGCTTAAAAACGCATCAGTTTTAACCCTTTTTAAAAAATACTTAAAAAATTAAAAATATCATTATTTTGCAAAAAGAATTATACCGTATTGTGGCGGAATAAATGATCTTTCCGATTCTGTAATTATTTTTTGTCTGATTGTAACAGTAAAAATTAGATGGCAATTTTAAGATGGTGGAAAAACGTCGGATCACCGCTCGGCCGAAACGGAATGGAAGTTCTGCCAAGTAAACAACCCGCAGGAGTAAAACAATTAGGCGTTTTAAGGTTTTTAATTAATATCTTTTTAACTAATTGCAATATAGGAATGAAAAATAGTTTACATCCTATTCTCAGACCTACTGAATATACGTACAAAATTTCATTAGAATCGGTCTAACCGTTTAGGAGGAGTTTGGTTACAAACACTGAGACAGGAGAATTTTATATCTTAGATATAAAGGTTTCTGTCTTAACTAAAACTGATATTTTTATAAGATTAATTACTGTACAAAATTCGGAATATTCCTTATTTCGTACTCATTGAAGATATTTAATTATCATTGTAGATCTAAAAAATTAAAAACTGATGTTCCTCAGACAGAAACGAAACAGCGTAAAAAAAAAGCAGTTTCTTTGTATAACTAGAATGTCCGCCAGTTTTCAGGTATGTGAACCATGGGTTGGGCTGTAAAAGAGGGGTCAGTTGTCAAAAAATAGTCTTAAAGCTGATTGTAAACTGGACCCTTCAAGAACAAAAATAGAATGGGAAAGAGGGGGGGGGTTCCTGTCTCGATCTCGGATTGCACTTGGAAACAAATAGAGTATCTCTCTCAACTGTTGTAGAAGAGGCTTGTATGATTCTGTGATGCAAATTTCTGTCATCATGACAACTGTCAGAACATAATCATCAGAAAATGGAATAAAGGAAATTTGGAAAAATAATAGCATGGAAAAAAAATGTTTATTTCAAAGTCGAGAAAATATAGAAAATTAAGAAAAAAAGGCATATAATTTATCTTTTATGAAGGAACTATTTACCTTCGATCATTAAGTCCAGTACTATATGAGTACTTGCCTTTCCTTTAGAAACGCCCATTCCCCCCTCCTCGAAAGATTGCGCTTTCATCGTTTTAGAGTTGGGATTTCTGTCTACCGGACTCTAATTGCTAATAGAGTTGGACCCCGAGACGAGGCTAGAGAAGAGACACCCCCAAGGCGCTGAATTGGTCAAATCAAACAGCGCGCGCTCCCCCCGACTTCGTGTTACGCATTTCCGTCCCTTTTCACGAAATCACTCCAACAAATATCCAGCAACCGAGAGTAAAGATGTTACACATCAACAATTTGTATGTTACCAGTCAATAATAATAGTTTTTGAAACATTTCATCCGAGAATTTTTAATTGAAATCTACTTACTTTTGGATTTCTGGCAACGAAAATATATTTAGCATCAGGTGACTGCGGTGTCATGTGGTATGGTAGGTGGAATTTGATGGCACCGGGTCGTTTCATGTTTTCTGCTGCTTGAGCTCCTGTCATCTCCAGGAAAGGAGTCTCTGTGAAAAACTCCAGAGCAGACTGGAAAGGCTTACCATCTCTGAAGATGCAGGCAACTATGTTTTGCACCCAAGTAGTTCCACATTTGGGATAGGTAACAATGAACAGATCACCTGGCCTTGGTTTATATCCTAAAGCAGACTTGTACGCCTCAGCTGAGAACAGACCTGGAATCCTAAATCCATCTACGTCTTGATAGAAAGGAATCTTTGGCTTTTGAACTTTGCTAGTATCTTCTTGGCTTGCAGACATGTTGGAAAACTAAAAGGGATTTATGAACTGCTGGCTATTAAAATTGCAACATCAAAAAGAAAATCAAATAACAATAAAACGTTACGTATTGGCATGAATACAGCGAAGTAAGAACAAAACATAATTAAATTTGTATGGAAATTGGGGTATACAGATCAGAAATAAATACACATAGCTGCCATTTCTTGCAACTAAAGCAGCTTTGACTCGATTAGGCATCCAGTCAAACTGTTCTTGGATGATAGATACGGACAAATCATTCCATGGTACTTCAAGCCTATGTCACACTTCATCAAGAGTAATGGCTGCAGTGTGGTGGTACCCTAGTCTCCGAGCAACTTATAACCAGATGTTTTCAGTGTGTACGGTATTTGGATAACGTGTTGACCAAAGTAGATATCGAACACTCTTTGTGCCGAGGTAGGTCAGGACACAATGAGCAACATGTCATTTTGCACTATCTTGTTAAAAGATGGCGTCTTCGAAACCACGAAGAATAGGGCTCTGCCCCTAGCTTTAATATTGAAGAAATGTGGCAGATCATTGACGACGTGACCAAGAAGTGTTTCGTGCCGTGCCCCTAAGGATTGCCCGTACCTTCACCACAGATATAGGACTTGTATGACTGCAGTGAATGCAAGCAGGCACGTGCTTTCTCTTCGGTGTCTCTAAATTCGGAGAGGTCCAGCATGCTGCTGCAAACTGAACCAGGATTTGTCTGTATAGACGACATTGTTCCTCACCTACATCCAATTCGGTGGTTGGGAGCCTTACTGTCGTAGCACGTCTCTATCCTTCAATTTCAAAGGAAGCCGCAATAATAATCACTATACAGGCACAATCCTTGGTGCTCCAGACGTCATTGCACTGTTTATGAGAATATTTAATTTGCTGGAAACAAGCCAGGTTCTTTGCTCCAAGTCAATGATAAGGCTGTACGATCGTGAAAGGCCAACTTGATAAAATGTTTGTTCTCTTGGTCATTAATTAGGAATCCCAATGAAATGCTAAGGTGCTGCATGGTGTACAATATGACCACCCTGATGCAATCGGCTCCATATGCACACGGCAGTGTTTGATTTCCAATCAGTGCGAGTATCAATACCTTGAAACAATAAACCCCTCTCTCAAACGGACAAGATCCTTCCACTACAAAATTCCAACACGTTCTGGTAGCCGTTTCTCTTTCTCATACGGTCATAACGCGATCTCTTCACAATCAACCAACCCTTAAATACAATTTCCGAATTTGAATCCTGAATAAAAATAAAATTTTAAAGAATGCTAGAATATGTATCTTTTAAAATTATTCATGAATAGTTGTTTATATTAAATAATATTTATCACCAAACAAAATATTTTGAATAATAATAAAGTAATTCGCATCACATAGTTTCTTTTTATTATCTAAGTTATTCGCAGAAAATGGATATATTTGTTAAGTGTTATTACTATAATAAAAATAGTGGAAATATATTAAATAACTAAATCAATTCTTATCAATACAGATTTCTATTCATATTACAATTAAATTTAAAATTTCAATCATTAAGAGAATTTTGAGGAATTTTATTTTATTTCTTCAAAACGTAAACTAAATTAAAAAACTTTTTTTCATGTAGTGTAAATTATTTCAATAAAGTGTTATGTTTATAAACTTTGTTCAAAATGCAATGCTATGTAGAAAATAAAATTTATTATTATTTATTTATTTAAATTAGTGTGACCCATGACAAAATGTCATCATATATGCATCAACAATAGAATTGACATTACAGATATAAAATAAAATTTAAGAATCCGGAACAAAAATGTTTAGCAACCGCGCAAATACACACAAAAAATAAATATCATAAGCGAAACTAAGAAAAAAAATTTTAATGTTCAACAACTAAATTCTCGAACTCAGTTAGAAAAGTTACTCAGAAATGAGATTTCGAGTAGATATAAGAGAGAAAAATAGAGAGAAAAATTATTTAAAATAGATAAAGGCTACGCATATTTATAAAAATAAGAAACAATATTGTTACGATAAATGATAAGACTGTCAATTTCTTTCATTTTAAAATTTTATTCTCTAACTATTTATTCCATTTTAATTATATTTTATTTACAAAACAATTTTTTTTAACTTGATCTTAAACCTCAATTTTTGTACATTCTTTATATTAATTCTAAAAAAAAAACTTTATGTAACCAACAGAAAAAATCAGTAAAAACTAATTCAATATCGCTTGTAGAACATAATAAAAATATGCATCTTAGATTAGTTTAAATTGCAAATTATCTTTATCAGTTATTGAAATGATATATTTGTATAAAATATTTATACGAATTTCAAAATTATTACAAGAATAATTATATAAGATTTTTAAAATAAATAATTAATAAACATAAGAAATCAAAAATTATATTTAAAGATATAAATAAGTAATGTTACTTGATTTCTAGACAACTCTTTAACTGAGACTTCTTCTTAAAACTGAGCCAAACATTTAATGCAATGCAATTTTTTAGTCTTATCTTTTAAGGGCGTTTATCTGACAATTATTTGAAACTTTTATTTATTTCTTATCACGTCAATGTTTAGTCGATAATCTTTGGTACACAATATTTTAAAAAAATGCGTGACTTATATACATTAAATTAAAAATACGAAGGAATTTTTCATCAATTGATAAGCTGATAAAACTAACCCAATCATTTTTCCTCTTTTAAATACCAAATACAGTCGACTCTCGATAATTCGAAGTTGGAGGGACCAATGAAAAACTTCGAATTATCAAGAGGGTAGAAAATAACTCCCAGAAACTCCAAGAGAAATTTTTTCCTAAGATATTTAAATAGAAACTAAAACAACAATTGTACATATTATAGTATTTTTAAAAAGTACATATCATACAGTATAAATATTACACAGAAGTTAAAAGTCCTGTACTAAAAGAATACAAGAAATAAAAATCGCTTCGTACCCGGTTCCCTCAGACACTGCTCCAATATAATTGGCTCTTCAAGGCACAGTCCAGTCTGGTCCAAACCCTATTTGGTACCACATGCTATAAGTCACACAAATGAGTCATAAATCGTAGTGTCAGTCCGACACAAAACACACAATCCTACGTATCTCTTCTTCACAATAGCGGATAATATATACATAGTTTTAGTTTACAGTATCAGATTTAAGCTCAATTTATATTTCTGCCCTAGTGTCGTTTTTGTATACTTTTAGGCCTAGTAATTAGCTTGCCAACTACATTGTGTTTCAAAAAATTATGAATCGTTCAACTGAACAAAATTTTTTATACATAAAAATTAAGTGTTTAAGGCGATATGGTACCATCTTCACATTTTTTTAAATTTTTAATTTTTGATACTTGGTTTTAATTGTATTTTATAAAGGTTAATATTTAATAATAATTCAATACAAAACTTTTTTTAATTTATTGTAAAAATTTTGTAACATCTAAATTTTTTGAACTTTTTGAAAGATTTTTCCAAGTTTTAAATATGTTTCGTTTCTTTCAAAAAAATTTTTCCAAGTACCTCATACTATACTACATAAAACTGTGCATGGGTTTTTTTCAGCTGCTGCTCTTTAATTTTTTATTAATTTTTTTTATAGTTGAACTTCCAAAAATTCTCAATAAACTATTAATTTTGATTTTGAAATTTTTTAGAAAAAGTACTAAACATGTTAGAGCTAATTCCATGCACAGTTTTACAAAACATACGTTTCAGAACATGTATAAAAAATTTCAACCCCATATTTCAATTATCAAAAAAGCCTTAGGGTTTGGGATAATAGTATATGGTACAAAAATTCAACGTGGAGAAATATGAGTTTGAAGTTTTCATTCAGTGAATAGCATGATATAATATTCATCGAATAGTCTGAAACTTTTATGAAATGTTAATTAGCTTAGTTAAAACTGCTTACCATAAAAAAATACACAAATGTAGAACAATTAAACAGTATTCTGCCATAATGAATATATAAAAGAAAACGAATGAAAGATCAATATTTCACAAAACTTTATCCTAATAATTATTAAAAAAAAATAAATACACACACTTCGGAGCTAATTCCATGCTCAGAGCTAATGAACAACATGAACAAAAGATGTTTATGACTAATTTTTATTTCCATGATTTTAAAAGCGTTCGCATGTTAAATATTGTACACGAATGAAAGCAAAATCAAATAACAATTTATAAGTAAAATATATCAAAATCTAAGAACTGCATATGTGCGTTTGTTCAAATAAATATCTTAAAAAATTTTAATAATAGAAGTGTTGAATTTTACACGCATGGTGTATATATATATATATCACCAAAAACAAATATATAAAAATGGGAGAGTTTTAATTATATGAGTTATCAAAATGAGATTTAGTATTTGTGCTTTGGGAGAATCCGTTTTGAAGTTTTAATTTCATTCATAATAATATCATAAAAAGCACGCACAGCTTTTAAATCTTGATCAAATCCATTTGGTGCCCCCCCCCCCCATTAAATAATTCACAAACTAGAATTTTTGCATGAATTGCACAATTCTTTCTTGAAATGATTTGTTACTGCATATATAGTGTCAGTCTCATTTACGCGTGGTAGAAAAATAAGTGATTCATTTTTTATCAGGCTCTTTTCTAGCAGATAATCTGAAATGCGGGCGTGGTAGTTGCTGTCCAGTATCAAATATTGCTTCATAACTTGATTAAAAATGCAGGTAAGGCTTTGAAATTTTGCAGGCATATTAAAAAAGATTTGAGGTATCAAATAAGCCAATAAAACATTTCGATAGTTTGATGTTTTTTAGGGTACTATATCTCCTTAAGTGTAGAACAGGGGGTAGGGCTTGGCAATGCCAATTTTTTTGGTGACCGAAATCGATCGCCAAGCAACTTAATTTAAGGATAGGTGTTTTTGGCGCCCGGAATTGATAGCCAAGCAACATAATTTAGCGGTAGGTGTCCCGAAAATTTACAAATTGTAATTTTGGAATAAAAATAAAGAAATATTAATGTGAAATTAAAATATATATATATATATTTATAAAGCTATCAGTATAATGCATAAAAACAATTTTTTTTTAAGTTAAAGGAAAGAAAGGATTTCATTCTGTTATACGATAGTAGATGCAAATCCGAAACTGCCGCCAAAATACTCAGTCAAATCAAACACTTGGGAATTTGTTGAGCGTATCATCATGTGATTATGACGTCAGATGAATCGAGTCCATTGGCCATCCAATAATAGATTTTCATTGCATTAATCACCATTGCAAACTTAAAAATAAGTTATATCAAAGAATTATCACGAAAAGTAAATAAAATGATGAATTTCATAGTGACATTCACAAAAGATCATAAAAGAAAAAACTTGCAAATGATGATGCTCCATAAATTTTTAAATGAAAATTTTTTTTATTTACTTATTTTTGATTGCGAATATGATACTTTTTTGCAATGTATCCTTAGAAAGGTTTGCAAATTGCCTGGAAGAAATACTTCTTTTAAATAGTTGAAATGGGTGATTTTATAGAACTGTATAATAGAGAAAGGTTGATAAGGGTTGATGTGTGTGTGTGTTTTCAATGGACGAAAAAAAAATTCAAGAAAGTGGAAAAACAGTTGACGTTATGGTCGGACTGATAAAGTGATTTAAATGTAAACTGGATTGTTTTGCAAGAGATAGTGAATTTGGAAAACTTATTAATTTTCTAAAACTTTTGACGCTTGTGGCTTTATCTCAAAATAAGAATATTTTGAAGTAAGTGACGTAAAAGTGAAATAAAAATTGAATATAAATAACAGAAAGGCACTGATTCGAAGATCTTTATTTCGTTAAGATAAAGTATAACAGTAGAGAAAAATAATAATTCTAATATATATAATATATACTTTGAAAGTCTGTGAGAAAACTCAATTTGGAGTATAGAAAACTGGAAATCAATCCATTTCTTTTAAAGCAATTAGAAAATAATGAATTGTAGAACAGTTTATATTAAATAACTTAAAAATTTTGTTCCAAATATCGAATTTCTTAAGAGGGAAATCATACTTTATCTTATTTTGAATTTAATATGACAATTATATTATTATTTTTATTCATAAAAAGCGCGTTAGTTAAACTGCATTATTCTTTCTTCATAAATCATAAAGTAAAATCAACTTAAATTTTTTTTTATTATCGTAGTTTAGAAGGATTGTAGGATTTTAGGAAGATTTAGAAGGGAGGGGGATTACATATTTTAGATGTTTTTTTTTTGTTTGTTTGTTTACTTTAAATTCCATCCAAATCCTTACGGCAATGGGAAATTATATTTTTAAGAATGAAATTGTAACTCTCTTAATTTTTCCTTTGAAAAACTAACTAATAAAATCAGTGAAATTTAACCGAGTCTTTTTTGAGGTAGTTCATTGCTTGTATTGAGCAAAAATCTTTTTCTGCGTAGAAACAACAAGTTTTACATATCATCTTTCCACAAGTTATGGAGATCGGTTCCAGCGGTTCTTTCTCTAAACCTCTTTTCTAGTCTCTCATTTTGAGTAGGGGAAAAATAATTTCTCCAATCTCCTATGATACCTAAAACATAAAAAAGAAAAGGTTGTTTAAAATAATATATTTTAAAAGGAGCTACTTCAGAGCAGACATTGGTAATATCAAAACGATGAGTTCTATCCATAGGCTGGACTCGCGCTGATTGGGAAATATCGTATGAAAAGCACAATTATTATTGGTTACAGAGCTTCAAAGCACAATTATTATTGGTTACAGAGCTTTAAAACTCATTTTTCATTGGCTAAAGATATACTTTCCCCCCAGAGTGATTCAGATGTAAATGCAATTAAACGGAAAGATACTGGGATAAAGTGTAATAAAACATTTTGTTGAATTTGTTTCGAAGAGTGATAGTAAAAAAGAAAAATTAACTTTAGGAATAGATTTATTATTATTATAATTTTTTCTATTATGTATTTACAGCATTATTTACTTTGGTTTGTTTGTGATTAACTAACAATATGAGAGGGGGAAAAAATTGGAGTTAGTAAAAAAACTTAATCTTAGGAATGGTTTTTTTTTTCAATTATGCATATTTGTACAGTTTTAATTTAAAATTCTTTCACACATGAACTTTTGTTTGCATTCAATCAAATAACAATAATCAGGAAAAAGTAAATAATATATAAGGCTTAATATATAGTAAACCTTGCGTATTCTCAGTTGGTATAATGATGAAAATAGATCTCTAAATAGTGGAAGACATGCAAATTTAATTCAGGCTTTTGAAAGAAAAAATATGTGATTAATATTTTTTTTAAACAGGAAGATGGAAAAAAGGGAAAAGGTATATGCTGATACATTTTCAAGACTATTTCTTTTATTCAGAAGAAATCTTAATATTTCTATGCATTGATTATATTAGATTCCATAAAAAAAGAGTTTTAGTAACATGAATACATAAAAATCACCAGGGAGTGTCGAGAGAGGAAGAGGAAATTCCCTCAGGGAAAAAAAGAGAGGGAAAAAGTTGAACACTCGAAGTCCGTGCAATACCGAGTTTTATGCAACTAGAATATTGTACAATGACAGAGCAATTTCTATAAAAAAAAAAAAAAAAATTCTTTTCAAAATATGTTTTCTTTATTTTACTGTCACACATTAAATCTATTTCATAAATTTCTCTTAAAATTAAAAGAACTTCCAATCTAACCAATTGTAATGGATGGGCTGTCCCATCCGTTAGTGTATGAGTGTTAGAAGGAAAACTAGCCATAGTCAAAACAACACAGTTTTTTTTGCTATTCTCAACAACGACACAAATTTTACAACCCAAATTAAGAAATGCACCAATTGATAAATATGGAAGCAATCGCGAAGCAGACGAGATAAATAATAAATCGGAACACTTACACTTAATATTTCCAGGCAGTACACTTTCTAATATTTGAATATAATTTCTAAAGTAATCCAATTCAGACGGATAGAATCCAATTTAATAACTAATTGACCCCAAATCGTCATTCTTAATATTAATTATATAATTTGCGAAGGGCTCTCGTCTAACTTTATGTAAATCTTCATGCTATCCTTTAGCTTCTAATCTCTCTCTCTCCTACTTGAAAGTTTAATCTTTAAATACAAGCCTTGATTTGCATAATTACATCTTCTTCTTCGGAGTAAAGTTTTCAATAGAATAATATTTAAGCACCCAATATTCCCCAAGAGGACTATTAGTAAGAAGAACGCGAATAGAGCCGTTACACAATGATAACTCAACTGTTGTTTAATTTTTATTTAAATTACCCTGTAAAATAAAAAATGACATTACAAGTTCATGTTGCCACGTATCATATTACAAATTTAGCTACTTTTCTCGATTTCTTTTCGATTACAAAAAAAAAAAAAAAAAAATACAAGCATTATTTCTGATTGTATGAATTGAATATTTCTTTGATAGAAAAATTAAAGTATTTTTAATGGGCCGTATCTTCAACCTCTCGCTGGCACTAATATATTTTTTTTGTTCTGAGAATATTAACCCATGCGTATTTACAATGACTGCCGTAGCATATACGGTAGAAATACAACTATTCAAATGCAAGTTTAGGAGAATGTCTTTCTGCATTTGCCGCATTGATCCAAAGTTTTATCTCCAGGTTGTCATTTTATTTATACTGGAAGGAACTATATCAGCAGCAGAGTATGCCAGAAAAATAATTAAGAACTAAAAATGGCTGAATACGCTTTCATTTTTGTTTCCCATAGAATAAATTGTGCTTTTTTAAAAAAATGTTCTCTGTCTCCTTTATGTGTTATGTTCTTACTCATAAAATGAAGTATTTCATTGTTAAAACTAATGAAAAAAACTAAATAATCATTTACGACAACATATTAATATACGTATACTATAGCCCGATAGGATGAGTCGATAGATCATTCGATGAGCAGCCTTAATTCATCTCTGGGCTAATACAGTTTATTTACGGTACATAGAAATCTATACAATAAATTCTTTACAGTTCTGGGACATAAAGACAGAAACAACATTGGGAGGGATTCCCTCGCGGTGATCACACCAAAGCCTTAGCAACCGACTTCTAGCGGTTTCGTTCTACCACCAGAGGGAAACCGTACAAGTGCTCTGTTTAGTGGCGCCATCTATCAGTTATTACAAAAATAAATGATAATAAATATAACCATTGCTTGCAATGCTTTAATTTATATTTGACTCGATTAAATATATCTTTCGGAATTGCATCGACAAATATTTTTCATTATTTGTGAATTGATTTTTAACACAAAATAACTCTACAAGGTCACGGCTATGAAGAGTTGAGTGGTGTTGCTTGTGACGAGAGCGTGGACCCGAATCCTGGGGGCCACTAAAGAGCCTCCAAAAAGAAACTGATGCACGTTAAAACCTGTCGAGGTATGAAGTTCATACATTGGTATGAGTTTTGGAGAGCGGGGGCAACTCAGATGTCGTCCTCGTCACTTGATTATCGTTCGAAATTACGAAGTCTGACACCAGTAGTCTTAATATAGCTTTAAAATGAAACGTTAATGACCAATCAATCATTCCAATGGCTATATTAAGAATCTCATCAAATGCAATACGTTCTTTTAATTTTAATTTTTCCTCTGGTCTGTTCAAAATATCATACAAAAGGTAATACTAATTAGATGGGAATACGGGTATTATTTGGGATTAATTTATCTACATATGATTATGGTTTTGAAAATTTTTTTAATCAATATTATTATACATTGGTATTATTACCACATCTCATTTGATATTATTTGACGCATTCATTTAAATGTATTTCTGATCAAGTGTCAGCAAATTAAAAACTCACCTTTTCGAACAAAAGTGACATCAGAGGAATCCTTCTTAGCCATCTTGAAATCGTTTGCAAATAGCTTCCTTATTCCAGCTGGAACGTCTGGGTTGTTTATAATCATTTCTTTAGGTATCTTTTCCATCTCTTTCAAATGCTTATTCAGGTGTTCTTTCATAAAATTAAAACTACTGTGAAGAATCACGTCATCAAGAAGCTTTTCATCCTTCTCCAATTTCTCCTATAAAATGGATGACATAGTTCATCATATATGAAAATTTAGAACAACAAATTTTTTTGTATCCACTATTTTGTAAGCAAACCGAAGCACCATGAAGGAAGTGGTTGTTTGTAATGAAATTAAATATTTGTACAGCTCATACACAGATAATAAGATGATAAAAATATCAAGGCCATGGGGCCCATCCACGGCTCTCGATTACAGCTTGAATGTTCAAATCAGTTGTTGGTGGAACCGCCCCCCCCCCCATGCTTGTATACGTCTCGGTAAAGAGTGATAGAGGTTTCTAATGTCATCCTGTGATACATTCTGCCGGGCATTCACCAGTTGTTGCTCCAGAACTGCAATATTTTGGGGTGCCCGAATCTGGAGCCTTACCATGACCCAGACATATTCGATTAGTGATAAGGTCTGAAGAACTTGTGGCCAAGGAAGAATACTAACGGCACGAAGGCACTTCAGAAATTTGCGAAAGGTATGGGGTCTGGCATTATCTTGTTGGAAATGGTCCCGGATGACGTGCCATGAAGAATAATGCAACCGGCCGCAGAATGTTCGTTGTTCTGTTAAAGATGTATGGAGGATGACTAGAGATGATTTACTGTCGTATGAGATCACACCACACACCGTCACACCAAAGATTATGGCTATATGCCTTTGTAAGAAAGACTGATTGAGACCTTTGGCACCGACCTCTTCAGACATGAAGACGATGGTCACCTGCTTCCTTCGTTGAATACTATGCGATGCCAGTCCGATGGCAAATATGATGATTGGCTGCGACACCATTTCAGACGATTCCGCCAATGTTGTGGGGCAAAAGGCAGACGTCTTTTAGGCCGCTGTGAGCGTAACCCCGTCTCAGCCAATCACCGTGAAGGTACAAAAAGGGGTAGTGAAGAGGTTGTAGTAAGTTGAATAGTAGACAATGATACCGTTGGAGCAGTTCGGGCCTGTCGAACAATCCTTCGATCTTGCCTCGAATTTTTAATTTGTGCATCTTGGCCTTAAAGGGCGTTTATTTCATCGATAAGTCCCTCACAGCAACCATTGCTGCCGGCACCTTTGCACAGCTGTGTCTGTACGTTGCAGGTGACAATTTATTCCTCAACATGACCACCCGGCTTCACGCATTCCGACAATGTGACCACGTTCGAAGTGATTTAGTTGCCTATAAGGTCATCGAAAACGTCGGGATGGCATCATTCATTTTTTCTGAAGGGGATCCCAATGGAGAAAACGAAAATATGACATTTCTGTCTCTATTACCGGTTTTATATTTTGCCAGTTGCTCAGCAGAATTTCACACTACTTCCGCAATTCATGTTCATTGGCCTTGAAAACTGGCTTATTTGCATGTTCGATCAAGATGTCTTTGCCTATGAAATTTCATCGCAATCGGACAACTCTTTCCTGGTGCTTCTTTTTTTTT
Organism: Trichonephila clavata; assembly: GCA_019973975.1. Taxonomy (NCBI): domain Eukaryota; kingdom Metazoa; phylum Arthropoda; class Arachnida; order Araneae; family Nephilidae; genus Trichonephila; species Trichonephila clavata. Next base: position 123,866 of record BMAO01008556.1, read on the forward strand.
TTTTTTTTTTTGCAAAAGAGTGTATATAAATAACTGATAAAAATGATGAAAAATGTTAATCAATTCTCAGTTGATTTTCCATTAGAAATAATCAAGAATTCTGTTGATAATGTATCGGAATTCAGATTACGTTAAAGCTGTCCACTAGTATAGTTTCTTTATATACACCGTATTTTCCTGAAAATCAAAGCTACTTAAAAATTGTCTGCCGCGGCGGTATTACCGGGACGATAATGTTCTATTACAGGCAGTGCTGTTGAGACAATAATATTTGCTCCTGATGAAGGCGGCGTTAAAACGAGCTGGAAAAGTGCTGGGGCGCAGATGCTGGTAAGGCTGTTGGAATTGGAGAGACTGTTGGAATCATGTCATGTCTCTGCATATGTGTCGCTCTCTGTCTTTTCTCGCGATTCCATAGTCTCTTTTTAGGTGAAATACGTCCCGCCCACGAAAGCGACACGTGATGTATAGTCACTTCTGTTTGGACGTATTCGGTGAAACCATTCTTCTATTGATCCAAGTTCCCCTTCGCGCGGTGTACTTTGAAGCCGGCGGCTGGCGTGGGAACTGCGCCGGCACCTTACTGTCGGCTAGATCAAGGGAGGTCAGAGGTTGACTTACCTTAGGACATCAGCGCCGAGGTGTCCACGCTGGGATACTTTCCCACGAGAAACTACTTGACCGTTGAGACGTCACTCGTTCTCGACGGAAAATGGGTCTTTGGTGAATACCGACGCAAGTCCAAACAGGATTTTTCAAGATAATCGCAATATAAACTATTCCTTCAAAATGTGCCCTAGTTAAGAAATTGCACTAAAAAGGTGCCAATCATTGTCAAATGACAGATCGAAATTGGCTAAATTCATGTGACTTCATAATCACACGATAATGACAAATACGTGTTTCTAGCCAATTAGCTCATAAATTTATGGGACGTCATAATCATACGATAAATGCAATCATGTGTTCCCAGCTAATCAGTTCATGTGCTTCGCTGTTGCCAACTTTTGATCATTGCAGAAACTTTCTTTAAAAAAGCACATATTTCTCAATAATAATAACATACAAAATGAGCAAAATATAATTATTTAAAAGTACACGAATAAAATAAATTATTTTTTAATTTTAAAGTCGTTTTGATGATTTCTTTTTGGTTTATATTTCCGTATTTTTATCCAACTATGAAATTTGAAATTTTATCTAAATTTTACAAATAGAACAACAGGCACAAGTTAGTTTAACGTCAGTGTTTGTGTAAAAAATATGTAAATAAAAGTGATTATTGACAAAAAATAAAATGTAAATTTTTGAGCATAAAATAATAAGACCTCCTCTGAAAATAAGTCTTAGAAGTATCTTTAGTATTTTCGAACTATGAACAGTTGTTAAAAAGGACATCTCCAAAAATAAGATTTTAAATAGTTGGATTTTGAATTAAACTTAAAAACTGTGAATGCATGTTTTAGAATTAAAAAAATCAATTTAAAACTGCCATAATTTAACATAATTTTCATTGAGAAATTTTACATACCTTGTATTGAGGTCCTATAAATTGGGCAATTTTCAAAACGTTACTTTTTATATCTTTCTTTAGTTCTTCATAGGTGATGAAAAGAACATTCGGATCTTTCCTGTGTTCGTACCAGGAGAGCACGCAATCGAAATAGTCTCCAAATTCTACTTCTCCTTTCATGAAGAGTTCAAAGAAAACATCAAACTCTCCCCCTTCGAACTTATAGCCAGGTATTCCTTCAGCATGATGGTAGAAAGAAACGCAGCAGTCCTTGAAATGTTAAATATTGATAGAGAAAATTCCACATATTATTCATTCATTATTCATGAAAAAAAATTTGTATCTTAAAATCATTTAGACATAAAAATTCACGTGTATAACTTTTTTTCCATCCATAATAACTTGAAAAATTCATAACAATCAACTTACATACACAAAAAAGTTAAATTGCCTTGTTTCTTTTTATGATGCTAATAGTTTTATCTTGAAACTTAAGATAAAATAACTAAGTATACAATACTATACCAATGTAAAAAAAGTCAAAATATTAATTTTTCAATGTCTTTTACAATGACGAGACCTGAAAACTGCTTTTTAAACATGAAAGATTTACTATTGACTAATAATGCGATAACTGTTGACTAATAACACAAACATGCGATGGTAAAAGTACAAGGGAAGTAATGAATCAACTTTATGTATTTTTTGATGATGAATTCAAAAATAATAATGAAAATTTTCTAACAAGTCACGTTATTTTGAAAAATTCAATTTTGTTTGGATTTGTATGAGTTTTATCACCAAATCACCACCATTTTTATTTACCAAAAATTTTTTTTAGAGTTCAATTTTTTCCCTCCGTGTGGTTGACCTTTATTCTACCGTGGTGAAACATATAGAATACCACTTTGTGACTCCTTTCCTTCGCAAATCTCTCTCTACCAATAGTTTCACCACTAGTTCAAGGCTTCCATATCGAAAATAAGCACTAAGGACTCGATCACCTCGGTCTTTCTATCATGTTGAACTCGATGATCTGACTAGAGATTTGTTACTTTCAAAAGATGCAAATGAATCGATGGGATTAAAAAAATTGACGAAAGAAACTTCTTTTTATTGGTACAGGAATCGAGAAAAATAATTTGTTAAGTATACTTTGAGGAAGACGAAAACCTGGTCTAATGTTCAGATGTTTTCGTATTGATAAGCAATTTTTATATCACCTTCGATAAAAATAAATGGTAGTAGTTTATAGATCCATCCAAAGGCTGTCTTTTTTCCTCAAGGAAGGCAGTATGCATCTGTACCAGATGGACATTTAATGCGTTTAAAGGAATACATCGAAAACCTCTTAGTCTTGCCCTCAACAAAATAAAATATGCCAACCATGCGTTGATTTAAAAGTTATTTCCATGCTTCTTGGTCAGCAAGGTGGATATGCAAAGCTTCCATGTTTCATTTGGGGTTGGGGCAGCCATGATAATACTCAGCAATGGGTCAAAACAGAATAGCCGAGAAGAAAATCTTAAACCAGGCACCAAGAATGTGAAAACTGCAACTTTTAATAACATTTGCTGCTACTAAAATTTTCTTACCTTTGGATTTCTGGCAACGAAAATGTATTTAGCATCAGGTGAATGCGGTGTCATATGGTATGGTAGGTGAAATTTGATGGCACCTGGTCTTTTCATGTTTTCTGCTGCTTGCGCTCCCGCCATTTCCAGGAAAGGAGTCTCCGTGAAAAACTCCAGAGCGGATTGGAAAGGTTTACCATCCCTGAAGATGGAGGCGACTATGTTTTGCACCCAAGTGGTTCCACATTTGGGATAGGTGACAATGAACAGATCATCCGGCCTTGGTTTATATGCCAAAGCAGACTTGTACGCCTCATCAGAGAAAAAACCTGGAATCTTGAAGCCATCTACGTCTTGGTAAAAGGGAAGCTTTGGCTTTTGTGCCCTACTGGTGTTTTCTTGGTCAGCAGACATGGCTAAAACCTGGAAGATAAATATTTTCGAAATATATGTTTACAGTGTTATTTCATTTCTTAAATGAGGTAAAGCAAAGTCATATTTTTTCGAGAAGTCTCTTGGTTGTTTTTGTGGCGACCATATAGAATTAGGTTGATTACATACACTCATGTCCATAAATTAAGGATAATTCGGAATTACATGTAAATCGAACTCTAGACTAAAAATTTCCCCCTCTCTCTCTTGTAGAATTATTACATATATCTTCTAATAATAATATACAAATTACAGGAAGCCACCAGATTATACCGATAGTACGCACAATGACGAGAGTGTGAAAGAGTTATTTAGGTGGCAAAAAAGTAAAATTGTTCACAAGCGTTTTGTAAGCAACTAAGTGATATAACCGAATAGTTATGACGCACAGGAAGCATGAGGATATTTTTTTTACGTTGTAAAATTATCGGCAGCAGGGAATATAGCGCACTCAGATGGAAGTATCAGAGCAATTTAGAATTACCCAAAGTGTCCTCTGGCTTTGGCACCTATTCCAAGATGACAGAAATGTCTGTAGACGTTACAGTGCAGATTAGTCCCGAGTTACAACGTCGAATGAAGACCGATGTTTGGCAGTAACTCCAAAAAGAAGCAGACGGACTAGAGCATACGATACTGGAGTAGATTGTCATGAGTGGTCCTGTATCAAAATTCCTTGGGGCCCTTTTTTTAGAAAAGAAATAAAAGACACTTATTTTAAAGTGCCACAAAGTAACACATAATGGGCTCCTGAAGCTTGGGGGCCCCGTATCATTGATACGGCGGCAGCTACGCCTCTGGCATCCGACCTATCTCGTCTGGAATCTGCAGCTACAAGTAAGACAGTTTCCACACAAATAGTGAACAGATGTTAGGGACATATTTGTCTATATCGTTGCATGTTTCTCAGATGTGTTCCGTTCACTACAACTCACTGTCTACAATGGTTAGCCTGGAGCAGAGAACATGCAATGTGTGTGTGTGCGTGTGAGTAGACATCGTCACAGGGGACATATGTGATGTTTTACGATGAATGTAGATCTAGCTGAAATCTGATCCCTGTCGTACTTTCATATAGATAATGCCAGGTACCCGTCACTTCCAATCCACATCGTTGAACTGCACGACTACGATGGTACAAAATTGCTATTGGGGAGGGGGATTTTATTGGTCTCCAGAATAGATCTGCATGTTCAAATCGGAACCATGACAGGCCAAACTTATTGGGACATCATTCAGAAATAACATTTACGTTTGTTTAGTGGTGCCATGAGCACAGAATTTGTGTTCATGGATGACAACGCCTGTCTTTTTACCCAGCAAACATCGTTAACTAATGCATTCAATCTGAGTTTATTATCCCAATAGAATGGTTTGCGTTCTCACTTGGCTTGAGTTTGGCACAGCATGTGGGGTAGATGCTTGGCCAACGAGTTTCAGCCCTTCAATCACGTTCTACATGTATACCAGAACTTCGGAGAGCAACGCTTACTTTTTTGAGGAATAATCTTCCTCAAGATCAGCTCGATAATTTGATACTCAGCATGTCTAGGTGTGTACAGACTGTATTTCATCACATGAGATACATTCAATGAATTAATTTTCCTACCAACCGTGTAATATTAAGTTTTTGTAAAGAGAGTATTTATTGTAATTGCTCCAGGAAGCAAAAATCGTTGTTTTTGTCAATGGTATCACACATACGCCATCTTTTTTGTTCATTATCATTTGTTTAATAACTGAGCTTAAAGAATAAGTCCCGTTTATTTTGTTTCTGAACTTTTTTCCCCTGCAGCTGGCCTTATCCTTAATTTATGCGCATAAGTGCATATAGATGTATTATACATGGATTATATCGCATTTTATACATTGGGAAAAGGGTTCCCTCATTCTTAGTTTAAAAATAAATTATATATATTGCTGTAAAATACTAAGTAGAGAATAATAAAATTACCGTAATAACTTAGCAAGAAAAAGTTAAGTAATATACGTAATGGCTACGATATGTTATGTAAATTACTATGCAAAAAAATAAATACAATTAGGTTAAACATTGATAGAAATATTTGAAACAGCTGAATGGTATCTATATTATGTACAGTAGCATAAAAGAAAATATAACTATTAATTTTCTGAATGTAAGATATAATAGCATTTTTTGTGTTATTTAAGTTTTGATGAACACAAAAAAATTTCCGATAAGTATTTTTCCAGTGAAAGCATTCCCAACAATATTGATCAATTTAGTAGGAAGATATCATTGCAGTATTTAACGACATTGACATTAAATTTTGCTTATACATCTACTGTAATTTGTCTTATTCCAAAATAAGATAATCCTGAACTTTATAAAATTCAGCGCTCAATACAGAAACTAGTAAGTAATGCTCGTAAATTTTACTTTAAAATTATATCTAATATCTCCAAATATTTCTGTGTGACTTAAAATCTGGTGAATTTATTTATCAATCACACTTCCTTTTTATCTTTGTTAAGAGCTTTATTAAAGCTTCTGCTTCAGCTTGATCACACACACACACAAGCTTCATAAAAATTTTCTCCTTTACCCATAATAATTTAATCAAGCTAAGGAAACTAGATAATATAATAAAACCTCTCTTATCTGATCAAGAATTTTATTAATCCTTTCCTTTAGCTTGATTAAATCTCATATCTTCGCTTTATCAAGCCTCATCAAAAATCTTCCTTAGCTTGATCAAGCTTTAGTAAACATTTACATTGTTGTTGTGTTGTTGCTAATGCCCCCTGTCTGAAGTCAGATCGCGTCCCATGAAATTCATCGCGGCAAAAGGTTATATGTACGCCTGTCGTTTGCCGTAGCCTTAAACACCATACAGATGATAGTACGATTTGGCTTGGGTTCACACCAATTTTGGAGGAGAACACCCTGGAGGTGTTCTCTCTTCCCCTTCCACCTACGTCACGAGAAGACTTGTTGCTCGATGGCTATTTAGAGTATTCCCATGCAGCAAAGGCTCTATACATTTACAAACATCCATGCTTTCTCCGGGACTCGAACCCAGGCGAAACGGCACAGCAGTCAGCGTCACTAACCCCTATACCAGGCGATACGTTTTCTTTAGCTTGATCAAGCTTTAGCACCTCTTTAACTCGATCAAGCTTTATCAATCTCTAAAGGTTGACCAAGCTTTATCAAACTTTACTTCGATCAAGCCTTATTAAACCTATTCTTTAGCTTGATCAATCATTATAAAGCCTCTCGTTAGCTTGATCAAACTTTATCAAGCCTCTTCTTTAACTGGATGATTCTCAGATAGAAATAAGCAAATCGGAATTTTATTTACTCGCCGTAATTTTACAACTTGTAATTTGATATTTTTTACATATTCGTCGTCTTAATATTAATTCTTTGCTATTGTTTATTTCGCTTTTTCCACACCTGGATGTAGCAAACAAGTTCGTGAAGGGAAATTTATTAATTAAAACATTTTACCAGATAAAACTGAAACTTTTGTTGAAATAGAGATGAAGTACGTACATTTTTTTCTGTAGTATCAAAATACCAGAGGTACAATCAACCAGCTTCCGATTTAATACAAAAAATAAGATATCTGACGTCTTAGCAATAACTGAGAGTTTTCTATTGTACGCTCCAGTTTTGAAACATAAAACCATACCAGATATTTTCTATCGACTCTTTGATGATTTTCGACAATGCAAGTTTCAGAGAGGACAGGTAGTGCTTTTATTACAATGCCACTAAAATAAAGAATTTGACAGTAAAATTTGCTCCTTTTTCGTAATTTTTCAGTCTTGGTATAAAAATAGAGACATTCCTGGAATTAACAAGATGGAAAAGACCAAGACTTCTGAGACCAATTTGAACCGAAATCAGGTTCAAATTTGTAAATGTTTGTTAGAAAAAAAATTATTGATGCATTAAAATTTGAACTAATTAAGTAAATACCAGAAACTGAAGTCTTAAAGTCTTTCTTAATTCAACTTTTTGGATCATTAAAGGATTATAGTTACGCAATTTTTTCGATTAATTAATATTTAACTACTTGCAGAAGCCTTTGTATATTAATGTACCTATATATTTGTATGTGTATTAAGATCTTGTTAAAATTTTTTATCTGGGCAGTGGTTTATTATTGATATTATAGATTCTTGTACGTTTCTCTTTCCTAATATTATTTATTTAGAGGAGTTTTTATATTTATAAGTAATATTAATTTTAACCTTTAAGAAACCTTCAAAGAAATTTATAGTACTTTAATTAACTTATTTGAAACTTACACCGGAATTTGAAAAATGTTGCCTTTCCCTTAAAAAAAAGTCTTATTTAATTGAAAATTAACCAGCAACATGTTAAAAAGAAAATTTAAGTAATCTATAATGTTTTATGGAAATTGACATATGATCGTGCGTTAAAAAGCATTTAAATGTTCTACAATACGTTATGCTTCAACACAAATAGAAATGTTTATATTGCATAATAATATAAAACAAAATATCTTAAATAAAAATAAAGCAATTCGCGTCATATTTTTAAAAATTATTCATATAACTGTAAAAGTATAGTCAAGCGTTTCGAATAATATTAGGGTGAGCTTTTAAGTGTGTTGGATTAGAAAAAGATATACATAGTAACAATAATTCACCATAAAAAGAAATATGAATTTATACAATATTAAATTTGAAACTTAATTTGCATGTTTATATTATGCACTGTTATGTATAAATTTTTCTAAGCGCAGCATAGGTAAAAAAATATTCTTAATGCATTTAATTTTCGGAATATTTTTATAAAAAAGTTTCCAGTAAGGGATTTAAGCTCTTATGATTATGTAAAGATTTTTCAACTGAAAACGATACAAAGCAGCCATATCTCCTTGAAATTAATTTAAAGGTTATGTAATTGACAATATTGATGTAATCGATATTATAAATTCATCGATTTTAAATTATACTGTTTTAAAATTTACCAGTTCAATAATAATACAAGTATCTTCATTATTACATTTTTAATATTCTACAATATTTTTAAAAACCAATTTCTCAGCTTATGCTTTTGCACTCTTAAAAATTTTACATTAATTTCTATTAAGAGAAAGAAAGAGAAAATATTTAACATTTTATGAAACTTTGAAAAATAAATATTCTTATATCCAATTTCAACAGCATTCAAATGTAAGTTAAGTAACTCTTAAGTGAGTATGTGTTATAAGCATAACATACACTTAACAACTATTTTTAAAGTATCTTAGAAATATATAATTACCTTTTATAGATTTGAAAATCTATACTTTGCGTCTCTCTCAAGTAAACTCTGGCATCCCAATAATAATTTTTCAATATTGGGATTTAAAGACGTTTATCTAGTATATACTTTAGACTCCCTTATTTGTTCTTTTTATCACGTTCATATTTCAAGAAACACTTTTTTATTACGTATCAGTTTCAGCTCAGAGCGTATCATCGCCTCATAATATTAAAGATAGGATTCTCTCTCTCTCTCTCTCTCAAGGAAGAACATACAAAAAAAAAAGTATTTGTATTGAAAGATAAATGCAACTTTAGGGTCAAGGTCAAGTTTATCTACTAAATTAGAAATAGGCAAATGAGGGACCTCCTAAATGATTTTTATCCAGACTACCGTAGATTTAAAATAACAGAACGAGAAATTTCAGCTTCAAATTGTATGAAAAATTCATTTAAAGGCAAGCTCCTTGTGCATGCAAGCGTGTGTGTGTGTGCGGGCTATTATACTCAAAAATTTTGTGTGATTGAAATTTTAATATATTTTTTTTTTCATATGCAAAATATAGTTGTGAAAATGTATACAAAAATGTATTAAAATTTTTTTGGAAGAATAAAAAACGGAACTCTTTCCTAAATTTTTATATGAAAATTACAAAAATATAATTGTTTGATTTTATATAGTTATAATTTATATATATATATATATATATATATATATTATAATAATATACAAAAAATAGTTATACACCTAAGATTACTATAGTCATGATAGAATAGATTTAGCCACAGAAATACTATAGCAAACTCCAAGCCTTAGGAACCAGGAATGCAGGATTAAACAATGTTTTTCGGCCAGCCAACCTTCACCTGAATTTGTCAATACTCTGGGCCATAGCGAAAGCAATAAATTTCTAGAGAAGTTTAACTATCATTATAGATAAAAACCATAATCTATTAATGTAAAACGATAATATTATAGCCTGTAATAATTACTAGAATATTAAAAATCAAAGTTAAACTATTAGATAAAGTCCTACCACGTGACTCATATTCCCCGGCTATGGACAATAACAGTATCGCATAAAAGTATTAAGTTTTGATAAAATAGCATTAATACTATATATACACATTTAAAAACTCTATATTTTATTTTAAAAATTTATAGAAAATAAAAGTACCATCCAGACATATACAATTAATTTTTAAGAAAATATAATATTGTTAATTTACTTAGCTAGAGGCGCCATCTATCTATAAACTGTACAACTAATAACTTTTTTTATTTAACTGTTGGGAAACTTTTTATAAATTTAGGAGGGTATCTGTGTTAAATACATTGTTTAATAAAGTTATTAAAATTTAAATATATATTAAATTTATCACTATATAATTGAAAATAATATTTCTATAAATTGATATAATGTTGGAATTCCAGTAAGGCACTTTAAGAATGTTAAAATTAAAATCATCTCTTTTATCATAAATATTGCTATGTAATTTTTAGTCCTTAATACACAATGATACATCCAAGTAATTAGTTTTAACTGGATTACTATTAATTTTAATTAGCTTTAAATATTCCGGATAAAAATTAATAATGGGGTTAAAATAAATTTTTACCAAAAATAATTAGGTCATCTATGTATCTATAAATATGTAAAAATCATTATTAATAATATAATTATTTTCGTAAAAGTGTAAACATAAATTAGCCAAACTATTACTAGCAGGGCCACCTTGAGGCAAACCTTTGGTTTGTTTGTACAGAGAACCATTAAAATTAATGTAGTTTTCTTTTAAGACTAAATTTATTAGAGTTCTAAATTTTTGTAAATTAATATTAAGGTTATAATTTCTATGATTATCTAAAATTACCCTAATTATATCATTGATTTTAATGGAATTAAAAAGATCTTCAAAGTCATAACTATAAACTGAATAAATATTTTTATTTCTACAAAAATCTATAATTTCTTTACTATTTTTAATTATTGCTTTATTACATTGCTTATTGATAAATTCTTGTATAATATTGCAGCATTTTACCTGTATATATATATATATATATATATGTGTGTGTGTGTGTGTGTAGGATATCCCATGGAACTTTTCCTTTTTGTAAAAGGTTAGATCATATCTCCCTATGCAGAGGACGGCAATTTTAGTCAAAAACAGCATTCCACAGCAACGCCATCTGGCGTGCTTATTAAAACACTGACGTGATTTAATTTCGTCAGAGGCCCACTAACAATCGACAACAAAGCACCGTCTTAGCGCGTTAGTCATCAGCACATCGCATAATGAGTTTTATTTTATCTTTAACGTCCTCCCGGAAGGGACTATCTATTCTTCCTATATTTTTAAATGTCTGCATGTTCTAATTTCTATTTTGTAAATATTCCTTCTGTAAATACTCTCCTATGACTCATAATAAATTATTTAGTTTCTTTAAGTTATGTTGTCTATTCTATTTTTCAAAGTTAACCCATACATCGTAAAAACCCCTAGAAAATAAAACCCCCACTATCTGAAGAATCTAACTTTCTTAGAAGATTTCGGTTATATATATAGTTCAAAAAGTAAAAGATGTTAAATTCACACTTTCACTAAAAATGTTTTCACAGCTTTAAATAGTTAGCTAGTTAAATTAGTATAAAAGAATTTTCAAAATATGCTGGTTTATAGCCTGTTTCACATTTTATAATAAAGTGTGTATTGGCCGGTCAAACAGGTTTTTTTCTTATCCACTTATTTTAAATATCTTGCCAGAACTATAGTTAACGCTGAATGTGTGTGAGTAATCATCTAATTAATTTCTAAAAACATTCCTCTTTGCAAAGTTTTGTATTCTTGACACATTTTTAGTGAGAAACGTTCAGAATTTTTTTAAAAAAAAGGATAAAAGAAATTCTTGTATATTTCGTATAAATTGCTATAAAATAGGGAACTACTTCAAAAGAATCAAAAAGAACTAGTTGGTCTGAGAAATAGAAAATGAAACATATTTTTATTCAGCACCGCTTATTTGATGCTTTAAATCTAAAAATAGTTAAGGGTATGAATTACTTAATCTCAAATTACTTTTATAGAGGGGGAGAGGGTATGCTTACAATAATAACTCCGGATTTCTCTCGTCAAATTTATAAAATACCGAGAGAGATTAAAATTCGTTTAAACTTTAAAAATTCATAAAAAAAGGGAAGAAATGATGATAAAGAAGTGTGATTTGCAAGAAAGGACTGAAAAGGCAATTGGACTTTTTAACAGCAAAAACATTTTTAGTTAAAAATGTCACCTGTAGACGACACTGACGATTCAAAACACATTGAAAAAGACTACACAGTACGCACCATTCATTTATTTTTGCAATTACAGTTGTTCAACATGATTTTCAGAGCACTGTCCGTCACAAATAATGTGGCTAGCTAAGCCCGTTACAGGTAAATGCAACACCTCGGAAAGAATTGCAGAAATCTCACAACAGATAGAATCTTTGAGTTCAGCTAATATTAAAGGAGATAAATGGTACACACCAAGCAATGTCAAATAACCCCACATTCAAGAATGGACCGGAGGGAAGTCTGGTGAAGAGGGTGGCCATGTGATCTTGCTATCTCGACCAATGACTCTGTCTTCACCAAAAGTTGTCAATAGGAAACATTTTGCTGGATTGGAATAGTATGGAAGTGCATCATTTTGCATGACGCTTATTGTATAGATAATGAGTCTCTCTCATTTAATGCTGACGAAAGTAAAAACATTTTTCCTGCTAAAAAATTCTGACTCCCTTGTGAGCCCTTTCTTTCAACTCGCACTTCTTTATCATGATTTCTTCATTTTTTATAAATTTTAAAATTTTAAACGAACTTTTGTCTCACCCTGTACTTATTTCAGTGATTAGATCCAGTTTCTAAGATTCTAAATATATATTCCGCATTTCATCCTAATTATTATACATCATTTACTCCGTCAATCATTTGTTTTTTAACTTAAGAATAAAATTAAAATTTAATTTTCATAATGAAAAAAAAAAAGATTAAAATTTTAATCATTAATTTGTTCTGTCTGTACTTGAGCAATATCTTTTTAGTGCTTGGATAAATTTATACTTATAGGTTGGATTGCAAATTAATTTTGAAAATAATTTCTATAAAATTAAACAAATAATTTTGCTAAATGTTTATAAATTTCACAATTAGATTTTCAGTGTAGAAAATGTCAATTACATCTTCGAATACAATAAATTTAACAGAAGGAATTAGAGTCCAAATTTTGTATTTGCTCATATAATAACAATTTTTTGCAATTTTTATTTGGTTTCGTGTGACTATATGTGGGTATTTACAGCGTGGTGGATATTTTCTATTGTGGGTTGTGTGTGTTACAGTTTTTTTAATAATTATTAAATTTTATTAACTCGATTAATTCTAATTATTTTGAAAAATGATAATTAATCCATTTCCTTTAAATCAACCAAACAATTATGAATCCTAGAGCAGTTTTTATATGAAATAAATTGAGAATAATTTTCAAATATCAAATTTCTTCGAGTGGAAATCAGATTTTCTCTCTTATTCATTTCCTACTATTAATTCACAATCTCCCTATATATATCTTGTTCAAATTTTCAATCGTTAATAAAATACATTTTAAAACGCTCAGTTCAGCTGAAGTTTTATATACACGACTGTTTTGGATGACAATACAGGAATTTAATTATAATTATTGAAAATTAGTTGATTAAAACTATTTATTCAAAGAAATACTACTATAGGCACATTGGCATCATTTTTGGCGACTTGGGTCAAAACTTGAAAAGGTTTTTCCCTCACATTTTAAAGCGCTCATTTGTGCTGAAATTTTCCATACACAATTGTTATGGGTGACAATACGATAATTCAATCATAATTAATTAAAATTAATTGACTGAAACTAATTATTTAAAGAATTACGGATACAGCCGTAACGGATACAGCTTCATTTTTAGCGACTTGGGTCATAACTTAAAGAGATTTTTTCCCTCACGTTTTAAAGCCTTCAGTTGAAATGAAATTTCAAATACACGATTGTTTTGGATGACAATACGATACTTTAATGATAATTAATGAAAATTAATTACCACTTAATATTGTGATTCTGTCATTTGTATATACATATTTAGATTAATTGTAATTATATTTAATAAAAAGTAACTAAAATAAAAATTTTCTTTGTTGGCCTAAGAAGGAATTATTGACTTCAAAAATGTCTTTTTATGTTATTTTTAATTTGGCATCATAATTATTTTAGTATTTTTATTTGTAAGACCCTTGTTAGCTAAATTACATTATTTTTTTCATTAATCATAAATTAAAATATTGTTAAATGTACTTAAGGAGGATATTAGATTTTAGGGGGAGATTAATAAAATTTATTTTTATTGTTTTGACTTTTTTGCTCATTTTTAATTCCAATTAAATCTTTGTAGCAATAAGATATTATACACAATTGTAACTCTTTCTTTTCTTTTCCCGTTGAAAAACTGTTTAATACGAACTATGAACTTTATTTAAATATGTTTTGAGGCAGTTCATTGCTTTTTTTAAACTGAACTCCTCTTCGTACAAACAACAAGTTTTACATATCATCTTTCCACAAGTCGCGGAGATCGGTTCCAGCGGTTCTTTCTCTGAACTTCTTTTCAAGTCTGGCATTTTGCATGGGGGAAAAATGATTTCGCCAATCTCCTACGATACCTGAAATATATAAAAAGGAAACGTTATTTATGGTATAACATTCGAAAGGAGTTTACTATCTCTGTTGATATCTAAACGATTCGTTCTATCCATGAGCTGGACTCGTGCTGATCGGGCAAGATGGTGAGGAAATCATTATTATTATTGGTTATGGCGTTTCGAAACTCATTTTCCATTCGTTACTGAGATGTACTTTTCCATTCAGAGAGAATCAAATATGTTTAAATGCAATGAAATAGGGGGGGGGATGTGTGGCATAGTGTAATAAAGCATTTTGTTGAATTTATTTCGAAGAGTGATAATAAAGGAGAGAAATTAACCTTAGGAAGGATTTATTATTATAATAATTTTTTCTGTTACTCGTATATATTTACAGCATTATTTTAAAATTATTTCTTGTATTTTTTTTGTAAGTGATCAGAAGGTATATATTTAAGGCTTAAATATTATTCTTTTAATCTAATAAATCTTGCGTGCTCTGAATATAATTCAGGCTTTCGAACGAAATAAAGTATAATTTACATATTTTGATTATATAACGTTGTAATACTATTTAATTCTAATGCGAGGCAGCAACTTCTTGTCCTGTTTATTTTATTATCATATTGATTTGTCACAATTATTTTATTGTCAGTTATTTCATTGTTATACAGAGTAAGTAAATATTAACACCGCACTGTTCAACTACTCGAGGGCTTTTGGCAACCGACATCGTAATTTTGAACCATGGTCAAATGACGAGGACGACACCAGAGCTGGCACCTCCTCTCCTAACTACATTATTATACAGAATCTAGTGTTTATTCACGAACGGATGAGAACATGATAAGTATCTACGAAAGGAATATTTTAATATTTATTTTTGGAGAAATTCAGGAAAATGGAACGTGGCGAAGAAGATCAAATTTCGAGCTCTATCAATAATACAAAGAATCTGACATCGTTAAATTCATCAAAATACAACGAATTAAATAGGCAGGTCACGTTATCAGAATGGACGAAGACCGCACCACTAAAAAAGTCTTCAATGCCCAACTAATTGGCACACGAAGAAAAGGCAAGCCAAATCTTAGATGGATGGATGGCCTAGAAAAAGATCTCCTAGTTTTGAGAACTAAGCAGAACATTAGCAGGAAGAAGGCTGTCCTGGAAAAGGCTTCTTGAGAAGGCCAAGGCCCACTCTGAACTGTCAAGCCACTGAGGAAGGAAGGAAGGGGTGTTTTTTAACGTCGCACCCAAAAGCAACACGGTGGCTATTGATCACAGACCTAGTAACTGTGAACCTCAGTCAAGTGACGAGGACGACACCTGAGCTTGCACCCTTCCCCCTTTCTGCAAAATGCCATATCATACCAATCGGAAGACATTGAGTCGCGTCATCTTTATAGGCATCAATCCCTCTACACGGAGGGGCTTCAGTGCTACGTGGGCTCGAACTGGTGACAGGCTGGCCATGAGTTGCTTATATTGGAATTTACCATCAACTGCAGAGTAGGTTACAAATAATTAGGAACTAAAAATATTTCTGTTTCCCGTCGAATAAATAGTGCTTTTGCTTTAAGAAATGTTCTCTATCTCCTTTAAGTATTGTTCTTCCTTTTACTAAAAATGAGATATTTCATATTTAAAAGGGATGAACAACAACTAAATAATTGTTTATGTGACAGCATGTTAATATGTACATAAATTTACATTTGAAGAAAGTTAACACAGCTTTTAGGAGTGCATTAGCAAATATTTTTATTATTTGTGAACGAATTTGTAACACAAAATTACAAATCCTTTTCCAACGGCCTTACGTGGCCGCGGTGGCCTAGTGGTCAAAGTAACGGATTCAGGGTCAGCGTGTCAGGAAATCGAGCCCAGTACGGCGTGATATGGTATGCCAGTACGGTGTGATATGGTGTGGTACCCCCACCCATTGGTGTGATATAGTATGGCAGTTAGGAGAGGGGGTGCTAGCTCAGTGGTCATCCTCGTCACTTGACCATGGTTTAAAATTACGATGTCCATCGCCAAGAGCCGTCGAGTAGCTGAATTGCGTGAAGTGAAAATTCACTTACTCGCCCAATGGCCTTATGACTACAGCAGCCGAGTAGTTACGGTTATGCAATTACAATTTTAGTTGTTTGTGTCGAGTCTTGGTTTCGAATCTTGGTGCCCTTTAAGAAACACCGTATAGAGGCACTGACGCACGTTAAATCCTTTGTGATTTAATGTCTTCATATTGGTGTGGTGGGGAGGGTGTACAACGCAAATGCATATGTCGTCCTCGTCAATTTATTATGATTCAAAGTTACGCCTGATAATAATAGCTTCTAAAATTGGATTTAATAAACAATGAAACATTCCAAGGGGTATATTTTAAGTCCCACTTAATCCTTTCGTTGGTCTTGGGAAGATAACTTCCCATCTACATGATCTTACAAAATACACTTGCGGGAAGCGCGAAACCCATTATCTATACCAATAGAAGAAAGAGTTTGTGTGTTTCAGCTGTTCCGGCGAAATTAAGCAACCCAGAAGTATGAAACTTGTCATGTAGAAGCTATAGGTCGTTATAATATTAACCTAAAAGAGTTTTTTTTTTCCGAAATTCGCTTTAGATTTTTTTAATTCAATTTTTAAGCGATTTTTCAGCTAAATCTGTAATAATCAGAGAAAAGCTTGTGTGTTTCAGCTGTTCCGGCCAAATTCAGCAACTCAGAAGTTTGAAACTTGGCATATAGAAGCTATAGGTTGTTATGCTATTAACTTCGAAGAGTTTTTTCGACATTCACTTTAGATTTTTTTTAATTAAATTTTTATGCGATTTTTCAGTTAAATGGAGATATGACGTCATCAGCCATGCCAAGTCTTAACTTTGCGAAAATTAATGTTTCGAGCAGTTTTGGGGGGAATTTTAACACATTTTATAGTAAATATACTTATTTATGGTTGTATTTTATCGTTTTTTTAACTCTTAGTGGAGGAATTACATTTGTTTTTCGAAAAAATCATCCTAAAAAATGTTTTTTCTAAATTTTATTTTTTCGATTGGCAACACAAATTTGATAACAGTAGATAACAGTTGGAAGATGCATCGGTTTTCCAGATAACCTATTAAGTATTTTTTCAATAACTAAATTAAATTCGTTTAATATACACATTTGTTTTGCTTATATTTTGAATGATTATTCCGAACCATTTCTGGGTTTAGATTTAATTTTGTCGTTTCTTTTTCAGCTTACAAATTTCTGATTTGTGTAGTCAATTATAATTTCTGTTTTGGTTTAAGGCAGCATCACATTTATTATTCTTTTTTCATTTTGACCTTTACATGCATTCATCTGATTCTTCTGTATTGTTTCTGGTTTTAGATTAAACTTTGTCATTTTACTTCCAGAATTTCTGATTTTTTTTGTGTGGTCAGAGGTTTCGTGGTGAAGGTGTCAGATCATGGCTAGCGTGTCATGAGTTCGAGCCCAGTACCACTGAAGACCCGCCGTACAGGGGAGCGAAGCACGTTAAATCTGTCGAGAGCTCAAATGTCCTCCAGCTGGTGTGGTGTGGTAGTTTGGAGAAATTGGTGCTAGCTCAGGTGTCGTCCGTGTCACTTGACAAAGGTTCAAAATTACGCGTTCCGTCGCCAAACGCCTTCGTGTAGCTGAACAGTGCGTCGTTGATATTCACTCAGTCACTCACTCACCCTCCTATGGGTTAGAAGTATTGTTAAAAAAAATAATGCTAATTAAGTGGGATGGCGTGTTAGAATTTATCAAAATATTTTTTTAATTGATATTACTTTAAAATTTGCTTACTCGATATTGTTATAAATTGATATTACTTTATCTCTTATTACAGCGGTTCTTAAACTGTAGTCCGTGGACCCCGGGAGTCGGAAGCGTCATTCTAGGGGGTCTGCGAAGGTCTCTCATCATCTAATGTTAAGATTTCCCTCTTTTACAGATTTTGAAAGACCTCGTGGAAAAATTGAAAGATATAGCACCCAAAAATAGATCACTAAATTGTCCTTAATGGAAATATATACTTGAACATGTATTTCGATCAAGAATATTAATTTAGTTTTTTTTATTGTTTGCAACTACCTAACCATTCCTAAAAAGTTATATTTTCAAAAAATATATAGTAGAAACACACGTGCAAGGATTAAGAACTGAATTCCTTATAGCACGAATACGATCCTATGGACGAAATTCACGCCAGACAGACGCCAAGCGGGGAATCACGTGACAAATTGGGCAACAATTGCACGTGCTTTGCATTACCGTGGTAGAACTGTATACGCAAATTGTTGACATTCTTTAGCTTTAATTTTATCTAATTAAAATATGTGATATTGTATTTCCTGCATTATTCTAGTGTATATATTCGTTAGGAAATAATCTTAACAACTTTTTTACATAATTTTTGTTTTATTGTAATTTATTTATCTAATTAGGTATTCGTCTGCTTCGACTAGTGTTAGCTGGTGTATTTTTTTATAGTTCTTGATTCACTTAGATATAGCTCTTAGTTATTTTAGTTCTCAATTAATTTTGTAGTTCTTTAATTTATATTCGATGACAAATTTGTGAGCAACATGTCGCTTACCGAGCCTGATTGCTCAGTGAATTATTAATTTTTTTTATCAAAAGCGTTGTAAAAGCAGAAATGAAGAGAGTAAAGTACATGTCATCTGTTCAGATCAGAACAACTTCTGAGGTAAGTTATAAATTATTTTGTGTTCTAATTTAGATACTTTCTGAAACTATTATAAATGCATTGCTATTTACTCATTTATGCTTTAGTTTAACTCATTGTTTTAAAATACAAAATAGGTTTTTAATAACATTAATATTGTTATTTATCGTTGATTCTAAAAGATTAAAAGTAATGGCAACTATTCAAATTTAACAGCTTTTTAAACTTTTGTAAAAGAAATATGAATGGGCAAATTTAAATTTTTTGAATAGCTATATTATCAATGATAATTTTATAGTTTGATTCTTATTTTTTAGAGTATCAATATCAATTGCATTGTTTTCTATTTTAATGAATATGCATTATTAAGCTTTAGTCATTACATAGTTATTGCTATTTATGAGTAAATCCTAATTGGAGATTCCAACACATTAAAAGTAAAGGCAAGAAATGCCAAACCATTTTGATAAAGAAATGTAAATTTTTTCATTTAAAACTTAAATTCAATATGGAGAAATGTTGTGTTTACATTAAGATTCTCCCAAATTGTTACTAATTTTTCTTATAAGGCATAGTATTTTTAAATCAAGCACTTTATATATGTTTTTTTATATAAAAAAAAAACTGTTAATTTTCACTTATTTAAAATTTTCATTCATATAATTTATTTATTTATTTAAATTATGGTCTTTAGATAAAATAATTGAATTTAAATTAAGCTGAAAATTAACTTTGGCACAAATCTTTCAA